>WBNM01027440.1:0-39793 GCA_013399055.1 Ramphastos sulfuratus | reverse complement strand
GAATCACCCAACGTGATCTTTGATCACTTTGGGCGATTCTGTGCTCCACAACCTCCCTGGACAACCTGTGCCAGTGTCTCATCACCCTCACTGTAAAGAACTTCTTCCTAACATCCAGTTTCAATCTCCCCTCTCGCTGCAGCCCAGCATGCGGTTGGAGTCCTCCGTGCGTCCACCCCAAACCGGGGCCTGAACCTCCACGGCCACGCCGGACTTTCCCACGTCTGTCTGCCAGCAGCAGCCTGGAGACACCACAAAAGCAAACGAACCCCGTAAAGTACCCACTCAGTTATTCGCACTTCTTCCGGGGCTGTGGGGAACGGGAGCGGAGGATGCAGGGGTGCGAGGGGCTGAGGCCGTGTGCGGGGGGCCAGGGCCTAGGCGGGGCCAAGGGCAGTGTGACAGCTCCCAAGCAGCCCATCATGGGTCGGTAGGGCTCGCCAGGCCCACGGCACCGCGCAGGGCTCGGTCCCTCCCTCCGTCTGTGCCGGTCCCTGCCCGAGGCAGCCGAGGAGGAGGAGGAGGCAGCTGACGCCGGGGCCTGTGCGGCTCCGCCCCACAAGGCCGAAGCTGAGACGGAAGAAGCTGCCGCTGCCGCCGCACAGCAGCCACCGACGTCTCCTCCTGCTGCCGCCGGAGTCTGACATGGCGCTTTGAGCCTTGCCCCAGCCCTACCGAGCGCCGCCACTCTCGCACGCTTCACCGCAGCGCCCACAGCAGCCACGTCCGCGCCGGGACCGGGCAGGGGGGGAATGGGCAGGGCGAGCGACGCCAGCAGGCAGGGCGGCTGCTAGGAGCCCCGGCGGGCATGGCAGAGCGGTGCTAAGGGACTCCCCACCCTCTGCCTTCCCGCCCGCGTCGCGTAGCTCAGCCGCAGCCCCGAGGTGAGCCGGCGGCGGGCGGGGGGTGAGGGCAGGGCGGGCCGCGGGCTGGGCAGGAGGGAGCGCGGCCCGCGCTGAAGCCACCTCCCCGCCGCTTTGTCCTTCCAGGCCCCGTCGCCGCCGCCCAGAAGCAGGGAGGCCGAGAGAGGGGAAGCAGCGGGCGGCGCCCGGCCGCCGCAGGCCGCCATGGCCCACTCGCCCGTGGCGGTGCAAGTGCCCGGCATGCAGGTGAGCTCCGCGCCGCGACCGCCCCAAGATGGAGGCCACAGGCCTGAGCTCGGCCCCGGCTCCGGAAGCGGCGCCTGCGGCCCCGCCGGGGGCAGGCCGCTGCCGGGGCGCGGGGTCCGGGGAGCTGCGGCTGGACGAAGGAGGAGCTGCGGCGCGGCCTGGCCAACGCGAGGAGGCCTCGCTCGGCCTAGGGAGGAGCGCGGCCCGGAGCGGTCGCCGGGCTGGAGGTGCTGGGAGGTGACGGAAGGCCCTGGAGGGGCCTCGCTGTGCCCCGGCGGTGGGCTGGGGGTGCTCGGAGGTGACGGAAGGCCCTGGAGGGGTCCCGGCGGTGGGCTGGGGGTGCTCGGAGGTGACGGAAGGCCCTGGAGGGGTCCCGGCAGTGGGCTGGGGGTGCTCGGAGGGGACGGAAGGCCCTCGGAGGGGCCTCGCCCCCTCGCTGTGCCCCGGCGGTGAGGGGCTGCGTACCTGCCACCAGCCCCTCGGAGGCGAAGGGTTCCGCCGCCCTCTGCTCTTTGTTCAAGGGAGGCCGCTCGGCATACAGGAGCACGTAGGAGCTTCTAAACCCGATTAGAGACGAAGCGAAGTTAATGGCAGGGTGTGTGGTTGTGCTGTAGGTGACTTATCAGGCTCGCCGGCGAGCGAACCTCCTGCGGGGCTTCTGCAGCAGCATGCACTTGGTACTGGGTCTGTAGCCCGCAGGAGAACCTCTTGCAGGGCTTCTCCAGCAGCATGCAGTTGGTTCTGGGTCTGTAGCCGGCAAGAGAACCTCCTGCAGGACTTCTCCAGCAGCATGCAGTTGGTGCTGGGTCTGTAGAGGACCTTGCGTTGAGGGAAGATGCTAAAGGCGAGGTCTGGGAGCGGTAGGGCACAGCGGGCAGCTGTCTGTGGGGAGCCTGTCGGAGCCTTGCCCCTCTTTTGGGCAGGGAATGAGGTCTGCTGGCATTGCTGTGTGTTTCTGGTGGCTGCTTCGGGGATAAACAAGCTTGCAGGTTACCGATTTTCATAGGAAAGGTGGAATAGTTCTGTCTCTTCCTTCTTGCTCTCCTGCAGGAGCTAATAAAAGTTCGATCAGAGATCTTTGTCAAACTTCAGGGAGCTGAGGGCCAAATGCGTTTCAGCCTTGAGTTTTTGCTTGGTCAGACCCTGGTGGCTCAGTCAGTTTTGAGCTTTCTCTTCTGGGTTAGCCTTGGCTGTGTGATATTGGAGGGGTTTTAAGTTGAAGTAACTTAGGAAACTTTATATTATATCTGTGTGTGAGATGTACAGTAAAGAGTTGAGGGAGATTCAGAAAAACAAGTTAGCTTTTCTTGGTCAGGTGTCCTCAAGAGCAGAATTGATGTCTCAACAACATTTCTATATATGCATTTTGGACAAGTTACGATGCCAAGGTTTGGGTTACCTTTCTGATCTCTTAATCATCTGAAGTAAGTTAAATTTTGGTCAGCTATTGACTTTATGTTGCTAGAAGAGGACAGAAATCACATTTTCTCATCCTCCTTGTCCCATTAGTATGTCAGGGTTACTCTTGCATTGTTCCATCCTAAAGAAATGTTGTCACAAATGAGCCAGAGTTTTAGCCTCAGCTTCTTCATTTCTGTCCTTTCAGGGTTTTTAGTGTGTTTGCATTTTAAAAGGGTTTCATTTCAAAATCCCAAGTTTGACAATTTCTTTTAATTTTACATCTGCTTAATGTATTTCTCTCCTCTTTCCCATAGCTGCCCCTATCATCACAAAAAGACCTTGAAATAAGGTCCTGTTGTCTATTTTCATACCAATAAACTTTATGTAATAGCACTACTATTATTTTAACCCAGACTTTTTAACATATATCTATAAAGCAATTTTTAACTGCTAGGTAGCTGCATAGAATTAAGAGGTTTTTTTCCCCCCCCTTTGTTGACCTTTTTAATGAAGACTATTACACAAGTCCTGAAGGTCTTAAAATACAAAGAAATAGGATTTGTTGCAAAACTCTTCTGCTCAGTCTTCTTTCAGAAGAGTCCTAACACAAGGGTTTTTTAAATTAAAAACCTCAGGGAGACCTGCCCCTGGTGGCAGGGGGGGACCTGCCCCTGGTGCCGGAGGGGTGTGGTATTCTGAGGTGCAAGGGCTGAATCTTTTGTGGGTGTTTGGGCTTTTTTCTTTCTTTGTTTGTTTAAGGTAGCTGAATTCTTCAGTCAGGATCGTCCAAGTGGTGCTAAATGTCCCTGCTTTTGCTCGGCGTTAAAGTAAATGCCTGGTGATCGATTGAAAAAGCTCTTTCTCCATCACCAAAGAATCTCTTTATTCTTGTTAGTTACATTAAAACTAGCACCCTGGGGAAGGTGTCTGTAGTGTCAGACCCCTTGTTTTGTAGTCTGTGTGGAGGGAAACGTTTTATTGACTGTAACAACTGGAAACTGAAACGGCTAGAGTGTGTGTTACAGGTTTGATGTTTTCTGTTTTATTGTCATCTTCTGTTTCCCTTCCTATTTAATTGTACAAAAAATGCAGGAATGCTATGTAATTCCCACACTCCAAAAAGAGGACTTCAGTTTTATAACAGAAGCTTTTTGGGACTATTTTAAGGTCTTTCATCTTAGGAAGCATCAGGTTCCCTTAAAAAAAAAAAAAATCCAAACATGGAAAATTACAGAAAGTCACAGAGAGTTATTTTGGTGAACTTGGAGTCTGACTNCGTTGAGGGAAGATGCTAAAGGCGAGGTCTGGGAGCGGTAGGGCACAGCGGGCAGCTGTCTGTGGGGAGCCTGTCGGAGCCTTGCCCCTCTTTTGGGCAGGGAATGAGGTCTGCTGGCATTGCTGTGTGTTTCTGGTGGCTGCTTCGGGGATAAACAAGCTTGCAGGTTACCGATTTTCATAGGAAAGCTGGAATAGTTCTGTCTCTTCCTTCTTGCTCTCCTGCAGGAGCTAATAAAAGTTCGATCAGAGATCTTTGTCAAACTTCAGGGAGCTGAGGGCCAAATGCGTTTCAGCCTTGAGTTTTTGCTTGATCAGACCCTGGTGGCTCAGTCAGTTTTGAGCTTTCTCTTCTGGGTTAGCCTTGGCTGTGTGATATTGGAGGGGTTTTAAGTTGAAGTAACTTAGGAAACTTTATATTATATCTGTGTGTGAGATGTACAGTAAAGAGTTGAGGGAGATTCAGAAAAACAAGTTAGCTTTTCTTGGTCAGGTGTCCTCAAGAGCAGAATTGATGTCTCAACAACATTTCTATATATGCATTTTGGACAAGTTACGATGCCAAGGTTTGGGTTACCTTTCTGATCTCTTAATCATCTGAAGTAAGTTAAATTTTGGTCAGCTATTGACTTTATGTTGCTAGAAGAGGACAGAAATCACATTTTCTCATCCTCCTTGTCCCATTAGTATGTCAGGGTTACTCTTGCATTGTTCCATCCTAAAGAAATGTTGTCACAAATGAGCCAGAGTTTTAGCCTCAGCTTCTTCATTTCTGTCCTTTCAGGGTTTTTAGTGTGTTTGCATTTTAAAAGGGTTTCATTTCAAAATCCCAAGTTTGACAATTTCTTTTAATTTTACATCTGCTTAATGTATTTCTCTCCTCTTTCCCATAGCTGCCCCTATCATCACAAAAAGACCTTGAAATAAGGTCCTGTTGTCTATTTTCATACCAATAAACTTTATGTAATAGCACTACTATTATTTTAACCCAGACTTTTTAACATATATCTATAAAGCAATTTTTAACTGCTAGGTAGCTGCATAGAATTAAGAGGTTTTTTTCCCCCCCCTTTGTTGACCTTTTTAATGAAGACTATTACACAAGTCCTGAAGGTCTTAAAATACAAAGAAATAGGATTTGTTGCAAAACTCTTCTGCTCAGTCTTCTTTCAGAAGAGTCCTAACACAAGGGTTTTTTAAATTAAAAACCTCAGGGAGACCTGCCCCTGGTGGCAGGGGGGGACCTGCCCCTGGTGCCGGAGGGGTGTGGTATTCTGAGGTGCAAGGGCTGAATCTTTTGTGGGTGTTTGGGCTTTTTTCTTTCTTTGTTTGTTTAAGGTAGCTGAATTCTTCAGTCAGGATCGTCCAAGTGGTGCTAAATGTCCCTGCTTTTGCTCGGCGTTAAAGTAAATGCCTGGTGATCGATTGAAAAAGCTCTTTCTCCATCACCAAAGAATCTCTTTATTCTTGTTAGTTACATTAAAACTAGCACCCTGGGGAAGGTGTCTGTAGTGTCAGACCCCTTGTTTTGTAGTCTGTGTGGAGGGAAACGTTTTATTGACTGTAACAACTGGAAACTGAAACGGCTAGAGTGTGTGTTACAGGTTTGATGTTTTCTGTTTTATTGTCATCTTCTGTTTCCCTTCCTATTTAATTATACAAAAAATGCAGGAATGCTATGTAATTCCCACACTCCAAAAAGAGGACTTCAGTTTTATAACAGAAGCTTTTTGGGACTATTTTAAGGTCTTTCATCTTAGGAAGCATCAGGTTCCCTTAAAAAAAAAAAAATCCAAACATGGAAAATTACAGAAAGTCACAGAGAGTTATTTTGGTGAACTTGGAGTCTGACTTGCAGTCCCCTGGCAACAATGGAAGACCCAAAGGTAGCATTATCTGTTGCCCTTATGAGTGGTTACAGAGCCATTTGTTTGTGTAGTGGTTGTGTTCTATTTAACCTGTCTGGTCTCCCTAACAAAACCAACTTTTATACCTAACAATTCTTGGCTGTGCAAACAACTTCCTAAACACGTTTGTTTTCCTCACTCCTTTGGAAAGGCTCTACTTGATCTAGTTGTGTGAGTCTTGACTTACTCAGCTGCTAAACTTTTAAGCCCATTCAAGAAAAACTGAAGTGTGTGGTGAATGCTTAAAATGAGTGCTCTGAAGCTGAGCATCATACTCCAAATGATGGCAGTTTACACAGAATCCAAGGTGGGGCTGTTCAGCCTAGAGAAGAGAAAGCTCTGAGGACACCTTAGAGCAGCCTTCCAGTACCTGAAGTGGGCTACAAAAAGATTGCAGAGGGACTGTGTCCAGAGGCCTGTAGTGATAGCACGAGGAGCAGTGGTTTGAAATTGGAGAGTAGATTTAGATTGGCTGTTAGGAACAAGTTCTGTACCATGAAGCTGGTGGAACACTGGGACAGGTTTCCCAGGGAGGAGGTTGAAGCCCCATCCCTGGAGATACTCAAGGTCTGGCTTGGCAAGATTGAGCAACCTGCTTTAGTGGAAGATGTCCCTGGTGAGTGCAGGGGGTTGGACTGGATGGGCCCCTTCCAACCCAAACCATTCTATGTCTCTGTGAGGTGGGGGGGGGGGGGGGGAAGAAAGAATTGTGCTCACACAGCTCCACTAATAAGAAAGCACAGTTTGCAATGAGTTTGAACATCAGGTTGGACTGTTTGTTCAGTAATGTCACACTAACTTTGTTCCTTGGGTATTCAAACAGTATTCAAATGCTTTGAGATCTCACAGTGAGAAACTTGTCTGCTGGGCCCTATTTCCAAGGGGTTCAGTTTTACTCATACACAGCATTTCTGGTTGTGGCTTGCAAGACAGAAGTTAGAGCCTGCCTGTGGTGTTTACCAACAGAGGGCCTGTGCTGAAAACAGCTTTGGAGCGAAGGTGTTGGACTCCTGTAGTGCTCCTTGTCCCCTGCCCAGCAGGCAGGTTGCATAGTTCAGAGGGTTGTGTCTGTTTCAGGGGATTGGAATGTTTGAAGTATGTCATTCGTGCTTCTGATGCACTTCTCTTTATGCCTGTTCTCCTACTCATCTAAATGCTTTTTGCTCCCCTTCTGATGGCTGTGCTGTTATCTCCTGATCCTGTATGGCAGTGGTCTTGAGTGCAGTCAGGAAGGTTGTTCAGACCTGATCTGCATCTGTTTTTATTGGCATTCAGATTGTCTTGCAATAAAGAGCCTAACTTCCTCTAAAAGCAGAGCAGCCAGGAGCATGTGACCTGTCAGACAGTGTACTCTGATTCACAGCTGAAGGACTGCTGGTTTAAAGACAAACTTGGATGTAAAGGTGAGCTTTGCTCTCTGTGCTGCCAGGGTGCTGCTGGCTCAACACCCCGAGCCCGGCAGCTGGAGAGGCTCTTCCTGCAGCATGCTCAGAGACAGATCACTTTGTGAGGTTCTTGGATGGGTGCAGACAGAGTGAAAGAGAGGCACCATTTATTTTCATAGAATCATAGAGTGGCTTGGGTTGGAAGGGACCTCCAAAGGTCATCTAGCCCAGCCCCCGGCCTGCAGTGAGCAGGGACATCCTCCACTAGATCAGGTTGCTCAGAACCCTACCGTTCTGGAGCCCCCAGCACAGGNTTTGCAGTGAGGGTGGTGAGACACTGGCACAGGTTGCCCAGGGAGGTTGTGGCTGCTCCCTCCCTGGAGGTGTTCAAGGCCAGGTTGGAGGAGGCCTTGAGTGACCTGTGCTAGTGGGAGGTGTCCCTGCCTATGGCAGGGGGTTGGAACTGGCTGATCCTTGAGGTCCCTTCCAACCTTACCATTCTATGAGGCCTCAACTACCTCTGTGTGTGACCTGTTCCAGTGTTGCACCTCTCTCATGGTGCAGAACTTGTTCCTCACATCCAATCTAAACCTACTCTCCAATTTCAAACCATTGCCCTCACCCTGTCACCGAAGGCTTTTGGGCACAGTCCCTCTGCAGCCTTCCTGTAGCCCCCTTCAGGTACTGGAAGGCTGCTATTAGGTGTCGCTGGAGCCTTCTCCACACTGGACAGTCCTAGCTCCCTCAGCCTGTCTTTGTTAGGAGAGGTACTCCAGCCTCCTGATCATCTTTGTGGCCTCCTCTGAACCCACACAGACATGGGAAAAAAAGAGTTTTCTCTTAAATTGATGCACCTATAGAATTGGGCTCTAGTGTAGTGCCTAGAGGTAGTCTGGAAGTGTGTCAGGTTCCTAATAAGTAGTTAGAACAATATGAGTTCTACTGAGAGGAGATACCTAAATGTTTAGAGGGGTGGGCATTAGAGAAGCTTAAACCTTTGAAGAAAGATCCACTCAAGGATCTGTTAATTTACTCCTCTCCTAGGAACTCAGCTGTATTCAGATGCTTCTGTGGTGAGTTTGAAAAGGTTTTGCACTTTTATTACTTAGAGACATGACTTTCTGAAAGGAAACTCAAAAGCCTGGCACTTGCAAGGTGCCAGGAGACTTCCACAGTGCCTAGAAGACAGTGATTTCTTATGGTGAAGCTAGGATGGATTCCAGGGTTAGGTGATGAAGACCAATTTCAGGTCCTTGATGTGTTCTGGGAGCCACAGTGCAGGCAGACTGCAGGAGCTAGCATTTGAAGAGCTGTGCAGGACATGCTTCTTTGCTGCTTGAAGCAGAAATGCATTCAGATATTAGTGGGATTCAGCACTGGGCTTGTTCCTTTCCTTGTTGTACTTAATGTACAAGCTACATGCTGTCTACCAGCCTGAGCCAAGTTAGCAGGCTGCTTTCTGAGCCTGGGTTCTTCCATTTTGGACAGTGTGAGAAGTTCCTCTCATGAGGAAGAAAAGTAGGCCTCAGTCATACTTGCACTGTCTTACCAGGCAAAAAGAGGCTAGAGCAAGCTTTGGAAGGTGTTTGGTAGCTGTGTGGGTATAATCACCTGGGATTCAGCAGACACTTTTATCAGGCAGAAGGAAAAAAAAAAACCAACCCATAGCAGTCTTCTGCCAGTGCTTTTTTGGTGCAGATTTTCCAGTTTTATACACACATTAAGGGCACTGACCTGGAATTCAGAGGCAAATCTGCTGAAGCTGCAGAGAGCACAGAAACTCAACTCCTCTCACCTGCTGTTCTCCTCTGTCAGATTTGGGCAGGGGATAAGTTTTCCCCAAAAGGTAAAAAACATTGCATCAGAAACCGGACTTTTAACTTCTAAAAATTAACTTTATTCTATCCTGTTAACTTTATTCTATCCTGTTTCTTTTGGGGTTTTCTTACGTTGCATTTAATATTAGAAACTATTCATGCTGGTTGTTTTTTGAACTGCAGTGCCTCCAAGTCTTGATCACAGTTTACTTTTCTCTTTTTCCTCAAGAAGGAGAAATACACAGCAAGTAATAGCTCAGGAATATATTGCAGTTTGTTGCTAAAAAGGGAAATAATTTGTATTTGGATGTCTATTTTGAGGAGGGGATTGTTTCTTATCAGTAACTTTGTGGCACACTGAGTATATCGTAGAATGGTAAGGATTGGAAAGGACCTTTGAAAATTGAGTCCAACCCCCCTGCCAGAGCAGGGTCACACAGGAAGACCTCCAGGTGAGTCTTGAGAGTCTCTAGAGAAGGAGACTCCACAACCTCTCTGGGCAGCCTGCTCCAGGGCTCCAGCACCCTCACACCAAAGAAGCTCCTCCTCATGTTGAGGGGGAACTTCTTGCATTCCAGTTTGTGTCCATTGCCCCTTGTCCTATCACTGGGTATCACTGAAAAGAGGCTGGTTCCACCCTCCTGCCACCCATCTCTCAGGTATTTATAGATGTTAATCAGATGCCCTCTCAGCCTTCTTTTCTCCAGGCTAAACAGCTCCAGGTCCCTCAGCCTGTGACAGTATGTGTCTCTGCAGCAGTATTTCTCTCATGAGATCCACGAAGCATCTTAGTGAAGACAGGAAAGTGGATTAGTCTCATTTTTTATTGTTTTGAAGGTCCTAAAAATATGGTTTTCAGCCATCTCCACAAGTGAAAGGATGAGATTTTCAAGCTGTCAGCAAGTGTGCCACTTGTTTGCTCCGTGGTGATTACCTCTGGGTTTAAGAAAGGATCAGGAACTCTAAAGCAATGAGAGAGTCTTGTTTTGCCTTTCAGTTATTCTTAGGAACTGCACTTAATTGACTGAATGAGTCAGTTCAGGGATGAGTTTTGGGTGGGATGGGGCTGGAAATGAGCAATACCAAGCTGGGTTTGAAATTCTTCTGTACCACTTTTCTGACATGCTGTAATTGGTGGCTCAATGTGTGAACCAAACAGAATGTTGGTGAGGTATCTATCATGGTAGGAGTCACTGCTCCTAACCCTACAATTCCTTTCTAACCTCAAATAATGGAATTAACTTCCTAATACTGCCTCACCACTTTTGACTCCCATTTAAAGAACTGTTGCTTGGGAGCTTCTGGCAGTTCTTCTACAACAAGTCTGTTTTGCTGGTTAGATCAGGATCACTAAGCACACTCCTGAGCTCTGAAGGAGACTTGAAGTTTCATGGGAAGGATGCCAGTCCAGGGATACTCTCTGAAATTCACTCTGCCAGAGGGATTCTGCCACAAGGAACTGCTTGGAAGAGTCCAGCCCAGAGCCCCCAAGCTGCTGCAGGCAGTGGAACATCTCCTGTGAGGCCAGGATGAGGGAACTTGGAGCAGAGGAGCCTGAGGGCTGCCCTCAATGCTGTGCTAAAGATGCGCAGGGAGGATGCAGCCAGGCTGTGCCCAGGGGTGGCCAAGGACAGCACAAGAGGCACTGGGTGCCAGCTGGAGCAGAGGAGGTGACAGGGGAACAGAAGGGGAAACTTTGTCCCTGTGAGGGTGCTGGAGGCCTGGAGCAGGCTGCCCAGAGAGGTTGTGGAGTCTCCTTCTCTGGAGATATTCAAAACCCCCCTGGGTGTGTTCCTGTGTGACCTGCTCTTGGTGATCTCAGTGATCATTTGAGGTCACTTCCAAGTGCTACCATTCTGGATACTGTGATTGCTGGTCAAATAAATTGGGAAAAAAGGACTCCACTGGAGAAAGCAGTAACAAAGGGACTGCCAAGCTAACAGCACCTTCCTGATTCCAATCTTCCTTTGATCTCCTTGTGCACGTGCCTTGGCAGAGAGAGGCTGTATTGGTTTGGTCCATAGCTTGGGAAAAAGCACAGCTTCATCTTAAATCTTTCTGAAAGAAGCTTTGAAGAACTGTGTAGGTGACATTTAGAGGTGTAAAGCCAAGTTTGTCTTATCCAAATCTGGATTTGAATAGCCTTGGTTGAGGCAGCGTTGTCTGGAAGAGCTTTCTGGTGTGGTCTGTCTTGTGTGTGTGCATCAGTGACAGTGAACAGATATGGAGGAAAGATATTTGCAGCTTTCACACTTGGGCTGGGGGAGAAGGGGTCTGAGGGTCTAGAGTGGCTTCACTGCTGTCATGAACCAGAAGTCAAGAACCATATGTTCAGTCCTGACAACTGCAGAGTCTCTTTCCATTTCCTCCCTGCTCCCAGATCCTTTCAGGCTTTCCTTTCAACTGGATGTGTTCTGGCAGTGTTGAGGGGTGTTGAGGTGCTTTGCTAGATGTCAGGCTGTAGTTCAGTGCAGACTTCTGTGTTGGGAGCTGAAGACAGAGTAAGAAAAACACTTTACAGCGTGAAATCGCCGTGAGTGGTGTAAAGCAAGATGTAAAACCCTGAGTGAGAAAGATTGGATTTGTTCTGATGTAAATCAATTAAGCCCAGAGACTCCTGAGGGGAGCAGGATGATCTTGCTGTTGTGCTCTCACCTAGGAAAGTGTCATCTGGCAACCAGTCACGGCAAGAACGTTTTTACATTCCTGCACAGCTTTATTCTAGCCTAGTTGGCAAGAAGAATCTGATTTTTTTTTTTTTTTTTTCCCAGGGTGTTTCTCTTCCTCCCCTCCCCCTTCCCCTGGCCTTTTATGTAATGAGATGCTTTGCCATGCTATGAATGAGCTGCAAAGTAATTGCAAAAGGACTTTCCTGCAAGGGGCAGGTTGTTTCTGGCAGCAGGGGAGGTTTCTGGCTTCCTTTGGAGTAGTATTTCAGTTTAGAGTTTGGGGTTTTTTCCACTGTGTATTCCTTGTAGCTTCAGGTCCACTTTGATAGGACCAGTGGCCAGTGTTTAAGAGCAGAGCACAGCTTCCTAGCCTTGGGGAGAGGGCAGAAATCTTCCTTTCTCATAAAGGTCCATCCCTGAAGGAGTGGTGTGACATCCTCTAACCATGGGTTCCTACTTGGGCTTCATTGCAGGCAGTGATTGTGCCTGGAGGCTTACCTGTGATAAATAAACTTGTGGTCTGCTCTCTAACTCCATTGTGTTTTGGAGCCATCCTTTTCCAACTTTTCTGCCTTGCTTTCCTTCTATTTAGCCTGTAAATAAGCATAGCAGAGAGGTTTAACAAAGATAAATGTGCTTAAACTTCAGGTCTGGGTGTTACCATCTGTGTTAAAAAGTTCATCATAGATCATAGAATGATAAGGTTGGAAGGGACCTCAAGGATCATCCAGTTCCAACCCCCTGCCATAGGCAGGGACACCTCCCACTAGCACAGGTCACTCAAGGGCTCATCCAGCCTGGTCTTGAACACCTCCCTGGGCAACCTGTGCCAGTGTCTCACCACCCTCACTGTAAAGAACTTCCTAACATCCAGTTTCAATCTCCCCTCTGCCACTTCAAACCCATATTGTATAAGTTGAAATTAAAAAAATAAGCTGTGTTTTGTGGTTATTTTTGTTCTAGATGGATTATAGTGTGAGTGTAATCTTATTTATAGGAGGAAAATCTGTGTCATATCCTAGGCTGCAGCAAGAGGAGTGTGGGCAGCCCCCTTAATGTGCTCTGGTGAGACCCCACCTCAGTACTGTGTGCAGTTCTGATGTCCCCAGCATAACAAGGGCATGGAACTGTTGGAGCAAGTCACAAGGATGCAGCAAGGGCTGGAGGAGCTCTGCTATGAGGATAGGCTGAGGGGGCTGGGGGTGTTCAGCCTGGAGAAGTCTCCTGGGGGACTTCAGAGCTGCCTTCCAGTACCTGAAGGGATCCTGTAGGAAGGCTGCAGAGGAACTTTTCCTCAGGGTGTTTAGAGACCGGACAAGGGGAAATGGTCTGTAGGCAGAGCAGGGTTAGAGTGGAGCTGAGGAAGAAGTTCTTGAGTATGAGAGTGGTGAGAGCCTGGCACAGGCTGCCCAGAGTGGTTGTGAGTGCCCCCTCCCTGGATATGTTTAAGACCAGGTTGGGTGAGGCCTTGAGCAACAAAGTCTGCTTGATGGTTGACCCTACCCGTGACAGGGGGATTGGAGCAGATGATCTCTGAGCTATTCTGTGGGAAGGATGTAAAAATGGTTTCTAAGATAGAGCCAGGAGGAGGCCTGTACAATTCCTGTAGCAGTTGCCATTTAGAACTGCTAAATAGTAGGAAAATGCCCCAAATGCTGCAATGATCTAGGTTCTGGCTGGCTCTTTTAAATGGGTGTGGCAAAAATAAAACCCTACTGTGTGCTGATAAGCAGGCAGCTTGCAAGGAGAAAAAGCTGCTGCTAAAAGCAGGCTGAGCTCACTTATGGTGAGTTCTCCCCCTGCCCTGTGGCTTTTGGAACCTCCCTGAGGTTTTCCAGAGCAGTTCATTAACATAAGAGATTACAAATGGTCTCCAGCAATGAGAGACTGCAGCAGTCTTCTCTCCTGACTTCTGATCCAGGTGAGCAGGCAGCTGGGTCAGTGAGGTGGGGTAATTACCCACTCAGCAGCTCAACAAATCAGATGAGATGAGTTTTGAAAGACCAGCTGGTTGAACTCTTAACAAATGCAGAAAGGAGTTGGAATGCTTTAGGGTAGCAGAACCTGTTGATTGTACCATGGAATTAGAATCATAGAATGGTAAGGTTGGAAGGGACCTCGAGGATCATCTAGTTCCAACCCCCTGCCATAGGCAGGGACATCTCCCACTAGCACAGGTCACTCAAGACCTCCTCCAACCTGGCCTTGAACACCTCCAGGGAGGGAGCAGCCACAACCTCCCTGGGCAACCTGTGCCAGTGTCTCACCACCCTCACTGTGAAGAACTTCCTCCTAACATCCAGTTTCAATCTCCCCTGTGCTACTTCAAACCCATTGCCCCTCGTCCTGGCATTGCAAGCCCTTGTCAATAGTCCCTCCCCAGCCTTCCTGTAGCCCCCTTCAGATCCTGTAAGGCCACTCCAAGCTCTCCTGGAAGCCTTCTCCTCTGCAGGCTGCACCCCCCCAGCTCCCTCAGCCTGTGCTCACAGCAGAGCTCCTCCAGCCCTGGCAGCATCTTTGTGGCCTCCTCTGGCCTCTCTCCAGCAGCTCTGAGTCCTCCTCCTGCTGGGGACAGCAGCGCTGGAGGCAGGATTGGAGCTGAGGTCTGAGCAGAGCAGAGTCCAGGGGCAGGATCCCCTCTCTTGCCCTGCTGCCCACACTGCTCTGGCTGCAGCCAGCACTCAGCTGCCTGCTGGGCTGCAGGAGGGCACTGCTGGCTCCTGGAGCAGGCTGCCCGGAAAGGTTGTGGAGTCTCCTGCTCTGGAGGCTTTCAAGGCTTAGCTGGATGTGTTCCTGTGTGCCCTGCCCTGGGTGATCCTGCTCTGGCAGAGAGGTTGGACTGGATGATCTTCAGAGGTGCCTTCCAACCCCTACCATTCTGTGATCCTGTGTCCCTGCCCATGGCAAGGGCTTGAAGCTAGATGATCATTAAGGTCCCTTCTAACCCAAAGCATTCTGTGCTCTTTCTAGCTGTAGAACATTTAGCTGCTTAGGCCTTTTTCAAAGTGTAGCAAAGACCTGGAGATGCAGCTAGTGCCCCCCTCCCTCCTTAATTCTTTTGACAGCTTTGGTAGGCCACTCTCCTCAGGGGTGTGAGCAGACTTGAAGGTTGTGCAGCTGCATGCAGGGGTTTGAGGAGTTTTTTCACAGATCCTTGGTGGGTAAGAGGAGAATGGAAGCTAAGTGGGAGTCCATTTGAAATGCAAGGATATTCAGTTACAGAGAAGCTCTCTGGCATGAGAAATTTGGTGGTTTGTTTTTTTTCCCCTCAATGCAGAGTGTCCTCTTCACAACTAATTGGTGTGAAGTTTTTTTTTTTTCTTTTTAATTGCCTGTGTCAAAGAGCTAAGCTTTGGGAGATGTGTTGTGATTCTTTCTTTTTGCTTATTGATGCTGTTTCCTGCTGTTTCCTCACACTGTGTTACCCAACTGCAAGAATGGCTAAGAATAGAAGAAGTGAGTTCACTGCTTTCCATTTTCAGCACAATCTGCACTTGACAGCTTGCATCTGCTGCAGGTCAGAGATGGTTTGAAGGTGAAGGTGATTCTTGCCTGAAAAATCTGACAGTGGCTGAGTTTGAATGCTGGGGTTTGATGGCTAAAAGAATTTTTTTGATGAAAACAAAGCCACATGGGGGTTTTGTTGGTTTATTTTTGCTTTTGTTTTATCCTGAGACCTCGGGGTTCTCGCTAAAAATGGCTCTGAGCCTGAGCCTTGTCAGTTGAGGGAAATGTTTCATGAGCTGTGTAATGGAGGCCAGGTCCCATTTAAGGTCAAAAAGCTCAGGTCTGGTTTTTGCTACCTGCTGTGAATCACCCAGAATGGTAGAGGTTGGAAGGGGCCTCAAAAGATCATCCAGTCCAACCCTCTGCCAAAGCAGGGACACCCAGAGCACAGGAATGTGTCCAGGTGGGTCTTGGGAGTCTCCAGAGACTCTACAGCCTCTGTGGCCTGCTCCACCCTCAAAGTAAAGAAGTTTCTCCTCGTGTTGAGGTGAAACCTCCTGTGTTCCAGTTTGTGTCCAGTGCCCCTTGTCCTGACACTGGGCACCACTGAACAGAGCCCACTTCCATCCTCTTGACCTCCACCTTTTAGATGTTGTTCATCATTGGGAAGATTCCATCTCAGTCTTTTCTTTTCCATGCTAAAGATCCCCAGGGCTCTCAGCAAAGATTTTTCCCAGTCCCCTCAGCATCTTTGTGGCCTTCACTGGACTCTCACCGGTAGTTCCTTGTCACTCCTGATTTGGGGAGCCCAGAACTGAACGCTATACATCAGGTGTGGCTTCCCCAGGGCACAGGAGAGGGGCAGGAGAACCTCCTTCAACCTGTTGGTCACACTTCATGCACCCCAGAATGACGTTGGCAGCACAGAGCTGCTTCCCAGCAGGTCCTCCCTTACCAGTCCTGGCGCAGGACACTACACTTATCCTTGGTGAACTTCATGAGGTTCACTCTACCTGAGCCCTCCAACCTGTCCAGGTCTGGCTGGATGGCAGCACAGCCTGACTGGGTGTCAGCCACCCCTCCCAGTTTGTCACCATCAACAAACTGGTGAGAGTCTTTTCATCCAGGTCATTGATGAAGGTATTGAACAAGCCTCATTCCAACTTGCTAATGTGGCAGTTTGATAGTTTATGAAATGAAATTGTTGCGTTGCATGAATGATTTTTCTCTTCAGCATGTGTCAGACAGCTGCAGTAAGTGGGGCAACAGAGACTGGATGTTAAGAGGAACTTCTTTGCAGTGAGGGTGGTGAGACACTGGCACAGGTTGCCCAAGGAGGTTGTGGAGCACAGAAGCACAGAATGTGATCTTTGATCCCATTCTGTGCTTCTGTGCTCCACAACCTCCCTGGAGGTGCTCAGGACCAGGTTGGACAAGGCCTTGAGTGACCTGTGCTAGTGGGAGGTGTCCCTGCCTATGGCAAGAGTTTGGAACTAGATGATCCTTGAGGTCCCTTCCAACCTTCCCATTCTATGACTTCATTGTGCTAGCTGAGTCTTGACCAGGACTGCAGGGTAACATCACAGCTGAGTTGCATGTGGAATTTGCTGAGAAGCAAGAGTGTGTACTAGGTGGAGTAAAAAAAACATATCTGCAGGTTGCCTCCTTGTCTTGGATGTCTGCAGGTTCATTTTCCTCTGACTGTGGAAATTCTAATGGGTCTGCACCCAAGCCTGCATTACCTGCAGCCTGTTTACATTCTATGTACACACAGGCCTGTAGCACTGTTTGGGGGCTTGGGGGTGGGCTGGTTTGGGGCTTGAGTTGCAAGAGGGTTTTAAAAGAGAAGTGGGAGGAGGAGGTGGGGAGGAGCTGCAGGAACCTCTCCCTGTCTGTGGTGTGTGTGAATGTAAATTGTTAGATAATAGAGAGTGTGTGGTGAGTAATTAACGGAGGTGTTTGAGCACTGGCCATGCAGGTAGTGCATGGAAAGAGGTCAGCGTCACAGAATGGTAGGGGTTGGAAGGGACTTCTGGGCATCATCCAGTCCAGCCCCCCCTTGCCAGAGCAGGCTCATCCAGGGTAGTTCACACAAGAACACATCCAGGTGGGTTTGGAAAGTGTCCAGAGGAAACTCCACAACCTCTCTGGGCAGCCTGCTCCAGGGCTCCAGCACCCTCACAGCAAAGAAGTTTCTCATGCAGAAGTGGAACCTCCTAGGTCCCAGCATGTATCATTGCTCCTTGTCCTATCAAAGGACACCAGTAAAAAGAGCCTGGCCCCTGCTTCTTGATACCCACCCATCAGATATTTATAGACATTGATAAGGTCCTCTTTCAGTCTTGTCTTCTATAGGCTAAATATATTCAGCTTCATCAAACCCAAACCCAGTGTTTGAGTTGTGGCCTCACCAGTGCTGAGCACACTGCCCTGGACTGCTGGCCACACTATTGCAGATCCTGGTCAGGTAGCTGGTGATCTTCTTGGCCACCTGGGCACACACTGGCTACTGTTCAGCTGCTGTCAATCAACACTCCTGGGTCTTTGCTGCTGCTTTGTTAGAATCATAGAATGGTTTGGTTTGGAAGTGAGCTCAAAGATCATCCAACCCCCTAGCCATAGGCAGGGATACCTCCCACTAGAACAGGTCACTCAAGGCCTCATCTAACCTGGCCTTGAACACCTCCAGGAAGATTGTGGAGCACAGAAGTACAGAATGTGATCAAAGATCACATTCTGTGCTTCTGTGCTCCACAGCCTCCCTGGGCAACCTGTGCCAGTGTCTCACCACCCTCTCTTCTTCCTAACATCCAGTTTCAATCTCCCTTCTGCCACTTCAAACCCATTGTCCCTTGTCCTGTCATTACAAGACCTTGTCAATAGTCCCTGCCCAGCCTTTCTGTAGCCTCCTTCAGATACTGGAAGGCTACTATAAGGTCTCCTGGCAGCCTTCTCCTCTCCAGGCTGCAGGGCCCCAAATCTCATAACCTGTCCTCACAGCAGAGCTGCTGCAGCCCTCTGAGCATCTTGGTGGCCTCCTCTGGACCTGCTCCAACAGTTCAAATGCTTGGTCTGTGTTGGAGGTGTGTGTACACAGAGGCAGTTTAATTTCTATCAGCTGTATCTCCATCCTTTTCCACACCAGGAGGAGGGTAGGCAACCTGATCTAATGGAAAATATCCCTGCCTGTGGCAGGGGGGTTGGAACTAGATGATCCTTGAGGTCCCTTCCAGCCCTGGCAATTCTGTGGTTACTTCATTACAGAGAATCATAGAAGTGTTAGAGTTGGAATAGACCTCTAAGATAGCCTAAGACCACTATGGCCACTAAACCATTCTATGCATTCACCTTTGTTCAAAAAAAACCCCTAATTGGTTGTAGAAAAACATTCTTGCCAAACAGTCACCTTAAAGGGAGGAGCAGATCTGTTTCCAAATGCAGTCTTTGTTCTAAGGCCCTCTTATAAGTTGTGTTCCAGGCTTGAAACCTTTCCAAAGAACATATCTCACTCCTAGCCATAGTTGGTCAGAAATATTTGTGTCCTGCAGTCCCTTGTCAGCCTTGGTGAACAACAGAAGCTGTAAAGTTGACTTTGCTTGCTCTGAGGGGACTTTCTCAGAACAGAAAGATGTGAGTCTTCCCTCTAGTAATTCCACATAGTTTGTTCTCCTCTGCTCCTCTGTTACACCTCTTCCTCCTGGGCATCTATGTGGTGGAAAGTCCACCTGTCCCCTGTCTCTCCCTCAACTGCAGCACTCCCATCTAGTGGCAGTAGGAGTTGTTGAAAGTTAAAATAGGTTTTTAAAACTCTTGTTTAGTTTGAAAAAGAGGAGGCAGAGGGCAGAGCTCATTGTTGTCTGCAACTACCTGAAGGGACATTGTGGAGAGGCTGCTGCTGGGCTCTGCTCACAGGTAACTGGAGACAGAACAAGGGGGAATGGCCTCAGGCTGAGGCTGGGGAGTTTTAAATTGGACATTAGGAAAAAGTTTTTCATGGGGAGAGTGGTCAGGGACTGGCATGAGCTGCCCAGGGAGGGGCTGGAGTCACCCAGCCTGGGGGTGTTTAAGGTGGTTTGGATGTGGGGCTTGGGGACATGGTTTAAGGTGAATGTTGCAGAGCAGGGATCTGGGTTGGGCTTGGTGGTCCTGAGGGGCTGTGCCAACCTGCATGTTTTTGTGATTCACCTAAAATAGCTTGGAGGAGAGTTTGGAGGCCTGGATTGTGTGGCTGGTGACAGTGAAGTGGGTGTAGAGGATTGACTGATGAGTCTACCCAGGAGCTCAGAGGAATTTTCTGCTTAAGGTTACTCTCCAAGCAAAGATTGCACTGGGTTGGAGGGGACCCTCAAAGGTCATCTTGTTGAACATGCCTGCAGGCAGCAGGGACACCTCCAGCCTGAGCAGGCTGCACAGGGACACAGCAAGGCTGAGCTTGAAGGGCTCCAGGGATGGGGCCTCAAGCACAGCCCTGGGCAGCCTGTGCCAGTCTCTGCCCACCCTCACTCTGCACAACTCCCTCCTGATGCCCAACCTAACTCTGCCCTGCTCCACTTCCAAACCATTGCCCTCAGCCTGTCCTCACAGCCCCTTCTGAGCAGTCCCTGCTCATCCTTCTTGGAGGTCCCTTTCAGATATTGAAGTCTTGTCCTTGGAGTTCATCAAGCACTTGTGAAGGGCTGGATGAGTTGACAGCTTTGTGGTTAAATTGCTGTTCTTTTCTGTGTCTGGAAGTGTTAAACAGGTTTCAAGTCAACAACAGCTGTTAGTTAGCCTGATTTCTGGGGTCTCAGCTCCAAAGGTCTCAAAATGAAGATTAGCATTTTAGGGTCAGGGACAGCTTTTGCTTAGCCTCTCTTAACTCTGCTGTTCCTTGGGGGTATGTGTCTTTGTTGATTGGAAATGGAGATGTATCAGTTAATTATTCCTTATTGCAATTAATGAAGTCTAGGATCACTCTAGCAGGTGAGCTAAATGCAATTCAGGAGCTTAACTAGCAGTAGGGACAGGCTGGGTGCCAGTTCTTGCTGCTTCTGCCACACCTGACCCTACAAACAAACTTTTTAAACACCTGTGAATATAGATTTGAAAGAGACTAAATAGATTAGATTTTAAACCAAACAAAAATCAAACAACAGCTGTTCACAATTTCTTTTTTAAGTCTGAACAATGAACAAATCACAGTCTTGTTTTGTTTGGAAAAGATCTCCAAGATCATCCAATCCAACCATCAAGCCAACCCCATCGTGGCCACAGGTTGCTTGAACACCTCCAGGCACGGGCACTGCACCACCTCCCTGGGCAGCCTGTGCCAGTCCCTGACCACTCTGGCGCCAAAGACATTTTTCCTCATCTCCAACCTAACCCTCCCCTGGCACAATTCCAGGCCATTTCTTCTCCTTCCATCACCTGAGCCTAGAGAGCAGAGCCCAGCCCCAGCTCACTGCAGCCTCCTGTCAGGGAGCTGCAGCCAGCAATGAGCTCTGCCCTCAGCCTCTTCTCCTCCAGCTCCCTCAGCCGCTCCTCCCCAGCCCTGTTCTCTAGACCCTTCCCAGCTTTGTTGCCTTTCTCTGGACCTGCTCCAGCTCCTCACTGTCCTTGGAGTGAGCCTCCAAAACTGAACCTGGGACTCAAGCTGTGGCCTGTCCTATCAGCTGAGACTAAAGTGACCTCTGCAATCTGCTTCCACAGAGCTGCAGAGAGCAATGAGCTCTGCCCTCAGCCTCCTCTTCTCCACACTGCACACCCCCAGCTCCCTCAGCTGCTCCTCCCCAGCCCTGCTCTCCAGACCCTTCCCAGCTTTGTTGCCCTCCTCTGGACATGCTCCAGCCCCTCAATGTCCTTCTTGGAGCGAGGGCTCAAAACTGAACCCAGGACCCAAGGTGCTCAGCAGTGCCCAGTACAGAGGCACAATCCCTGCCCTGCTCCTGCTGGCCACACTGAAGGAGCTGAAGCAGTAGTGTGTGTCAGTCTGACCACCTTTAGGCAGTTTGAAAGTTTCCTGTTTGTTTTGGTGGGTTTTTGTCTAACTAAAAGTTTTCTGAGCACCTGAAATACTTCAGTCATCTTCTTTCCATTCCAATTCTGGCAGCTGTCCCAGATGGCAGAGCAAATCTCATCCTTTTTGCATCTATTTTGAGTGTATATTTGCTCACATTTTACATCAGCAGAAGAAAAAACAACATTTTTTGCTCAATTAATTTCTGAGGGTGGGGGAGTTGTTCTTTTTCTTGGTTTATTTTGCTTGCTGGGTTGTTTTTATTTTGTTTCTGGTTTAACTTCTTTTAATGAGGCAGAGCAGCAGCAAGAGTGTTTTAGACCATGGGGAAATTCCTCCTTATTCTTGCTTTAAAGTGCTGCTCAGCATGGCTGGTGTATTTCCATCTAAGAATTTAACTCCACAGATCATAGTGAACCTGCCATTCAACTTCATTTGCCCCCCTCTTGTGATAGCCCAAATGACAGCTTGGGATATATAAGCAGTGAACTGATTCCACTGCAAATAAAGATGACAAATTACAGGGTTAACCCTTAGCTAAATCTGTTTTGTGATTGGATTTGTGGAATAAATTCTGGTTCTGGTAGAAGGGAAGAGGGCCTTGAGGGACTGAAGGCAGCTGATCTGATGAAGTTCAACAAGGCCAAGTGCAAGGTCCTGCATCTGGGTTGAAGCAATCCCAAGCACAAATCCAGGCTGGGTAAGGAGTGGCTGAGAGCAGCCTGCAGGAGGCCTTGGGGGTGCCAGTTGGTGCCCAAGTGCCCAGCAGCCAGCACTGGTGGCTGGCAGCCCAGAGGCAGCTGTGTGCTGGCTGCAGGCAGAGCAGGGAGAGCAGCAGCACAGGGAGGGGATTCTGCCCCTCTGCTCTGCTCTGCTCAGCCCTCACCTGCAGCACTGCCTCCAGTGCTGGGGAACACAGCACAAGAAGGACCTGGAGCTGCTGGACAGGGTCCAGAGGAGGCCACCAAGGTGATCAGAGGGCTGCAGAACCTTCCCTATGGGGCCAGGCTGGGAGAGTTGGGGCTGTGCAGCCTGGAGAAGAGAAGGCTGCAGGGAGACCTCAGAGCAGCTTTGCAGTACCTGAAGGGGCTGCAGGAGAGCTGGGGAGGGACTTGTGCCAAGGGCTGGGAGTGCCAGGAGGAGGGAGAATGGCTTTGAGCTGGGAGAGGGGAGAGTGAGAGTGGAGAGGAGGAAGAAATTGTTGAGAGTGAAGGTGGTAAGAGACTGGCACAGGTTGCCCAGGGTGGTTGTGGAGGTATTTCAGGTCAGGTCAGATGAGGCCATGAGCAAGCTGTGCTGGTGGGAGGTGTCCCTGCCTATGGGAGGGGGGGGTTGGAGCTGGCTGATCTTTAAGGTCTCTTCCAACATAAGCCATCCTTTGAGTCTGAAGAAGCAGCAGTAATGATCCAGTGGGGAAATGAGTCTCCCCAGTGTGGCCTGAATTCAAGTAGCCAGGTATTTTTTTTTTCCCCAGTAGAGGTCTTTGCATCCATTTGCAAGCACAGCAATGATAAAGATGTTTTCTGGAGTTCCTTGTTGGTACTTTGGGCAATCTCTGCCTTGGGCTGAGTGTTTGCTTTCACCAACTATCACTACTTACTGGTTCTGAGTTTTGGGGTAAGAGGAAGCTCTAAAGCAAAGCATCTCTTTCTTATTTTCAAATGTTGCTACCAAATCTGAGGACTTCCTGGGGGCTTTCTGCATCCAGGATGGGTTTGTGTAGTGAGCTGCCTCCTTCTGACAACAGTTTAATTCTGTTGCTTTGCAAAATATAGATTGTTAGCACATCTGCCTCACATCTTAAAAACTCTTCTCTGGAAACTTTCTCTACTGTTGAGGTCTTAAACTGGTCCTTGGTACCCTTCAGCAGTCACTGCCATGGGGTTTGGATCCACAAGCAGCTGCAGCCTGCTCGATGTGCAAGGCAAAAGGAGACTTTGCTGCTGTTTTGTTTGCCTTGGGGTTGCTTGAATGGAGCTGAGAAAGTGAAGCTGTTTGTATAATAATCAGTTTGCTGCTCTGGAGTGTGGTTAATCATCAGAGCAGGTGTCCTCAGCAGTACTGTGCTGCCTGGTGCTGTGCCCTCCTTCTGAAGGCATGCCTGGCTGATGCCAGCCAGTGCTGATCACCACCAGGGTTTTAATACTCTGCTTCAACCTCCTTATTCCTTCTTCAAACATCTCTCAGTCCCATTTCATAGATTCATAGAATGATTTGGGTTGGAAGGGACTTCAAGGATCATCCAGTTCCATCTCACCTGCCACAGGCAGGGACACCTCCCACCAGCCCAGGTTGCTGAAGAGACCTTCATCCAGCCTGGCCTCCAACACCTCCAGGGAGGTTGTGGATCACAGAAGACCTGAAGGCAGTTTCAGTGATGAAACTTTTTTTGTAGTTCAAGAGGTGATGCTTGTTAGTGGTCATAAAATCACAGAATCATTTGGGTTGGAAGGGGCCTTAAAGCTCAGCCAGCTGCAACCCCCTGCCATGGGCATGGGCACCTTCCACCAGGTTGCTCAAGGTCTCATCCAACCTGGCCTCAAACTCCTCCAGGGAGGTTGTGGAGCACAGAAGCACAGAATGGGATCAAAGATCACATTCTGTGCTTCTGAGCTCCACAACCTCCCTGGGCAAACCTGTGCCAGTCTCTCCCCACCCTCACTCTCAACCATTTCTTCCTCATCTCCCCTCTCACTCTCCCCTCTCCCAGCTCAAAGCCATTCTCCCTCCTCCTGACATTTGCCAGCACTTTTAGCTGACCAGATCTCAGATCTGCTGGTGAATAGTGGGTGCTGCACCCCTCCCACAACCAGATGCACACTGTATGACTGGATGGGATGCTCTGGCTGCCCAAGGCCAGCTAGAAAGCTCAGCCTTTGCTGCCTGGGTGATGATTTCAGTGCTGCTGTGCCAGGTAATTGCATTCCCCACTCTTCTGAACTACTGCACAGATAGATAAATATGAAGAACAGCTCCATTCTTTCATTTTAAAGGGCTGTAATGTAGGAAAGTGAAATGAGGCTTGTACCTGACTCCCTCCCTGGTTAGGATTGTTTACATTTGCCTTTAACTGCATAATGCATGCCTGTAATTAATAGCTGAATTGGAATTTAGTGTGCAGGAAATACATTTATCTGATGCAAGCCTGCTAGTGGCACAGGATTGTGCACCTGCCTCAGAACAATCCTCGTTATCAGTCCAGGCTGGGGCATGAGGTGATAGAAAGCAGCCCTGTGGAGAAGGACTTGGGAGTTGTGCTGGAGAAGCTGCTGGGCAGGAGCCAGCAATGGGCACTGGCAGCACAGAAGGCCAAGGGCAGCCTGGGCTGCATCCAAAGCAGTGTGGCAGAGCTGGAGAGAGGGGATCCTGCCCCTCTGCTCTGAGATGAGGAGACCTCAGCTGCAGGGCTGGGGCCAGCTGTGGACCCCAGCACAAGAGAGACCTGGAGCTGCTGGAGAGGGTCCAGAGGAGACCACCAAGATGCTCAGAGGGCTGCAGAACCTCTGCTGTGGGGACAGATTGAGAGAGTTGGGGCTGTTGAGCTTGGAGAAGAGAAGGCTGCAGGGAGAGCTCAGAGCAGCCTTGCAGTGCCTGAAGGGGCTGCAGGAAAGCTGGGGAGGGACTTTTTAGAAGGCTGGGAGTGCCAGGAGGAGGGAGAATGGCTTTGAGCTGGGAGAGGGGAGAGTGAGAGTGGAGAGGAGGAAGAGATTGTTGAGAGTGAAGGTGGGGAGAGACTGGCACAGGTTGCCGTTGGGAGGTTGTGGGAGGCTTAGAGGGTTGGAGAACCTCTGCTATGGAGACAGGTTGGGAAAGTTGGGACTGTTCATCCTGGAGAAGAGAAGGCTTCAGGGAGACCTTAGAGCAGTCTTCCAGGGGCTCCAGGAGTGCTGGGTGGAACTTTTGGCAAGGGCTTGTAGAGCTAGAATGAAGGACAATGGTTTGGAATTCGAGCAGAGCAGTTTGAGATTGGATGTGAGGAACAAGTTCTGCACCAGGAGGCTGCTAGAACACTGCAGCAGGTTGCCCAGGGAGGTGGTTGAGGCCTCATGCCTGGAGATACTGAAGGAAAGGCTTGGTGGGGCTCTGAGTAACCTGATCTAGTGGAGGATGTCCCTGCTGACTGCAGGGGTTTGGACTGGATGAGCTTTGGAGGTCCCTTCCAGCCCAAGCCATTCTGTGATGAATCTGAATGATGCTCTTCTTGGGAAGTAAGGAGGGTTAGTAACTTGGAAGCACATTTAAATAAGTTGTGTACTTCATAATTTCATTTCCTCCTTCTTTTTCTCTTTTTTTGTTTGTAGAACCATAGAGCAGACCCAGAAGAACTCTTCACAAAACTGGAACGGATTGGGAAAGGCTCCTTTGGGGAAGTCTTTAAAGGAATCGATAATCGGACACAGCAAGTGGTTGCTATCAAAATCATAGACCTGGAGGAAGCAGAGGATGAGATAGAAGACATACAGCAAGAGATAACTGTGCTCAGTCAGTGTGACAGCCCCTATGTCACCAAGTACTATGGATCATATTTAAAGGTAATGTGCAGCACTGCAGGGCTTTGCTAGCACCCAGCTGGGCTGAGTGCATCTAGGAAACAACCAGACACTGAGGAGGAGTTACCACCATGGCAGCTCAGCCTTTCTGAGGAGCTTCTTGACTTTTTTTTCTTCAAACAAAGCTTTTATCTTTGGTCTGCTCCCTGGGATGGTTTGAGAGTTGCCTGCTCCCCCACACACTATGAAAAAAATCACCCAGACTAGACTCAGCAGGCTGGAAGTTAAGGACTGAAGCTCTATTTACAGCTTAGCACAATGTACAAGCAGAGATATACACAGTAGACAGAAACAGTTACAGAGATATACAAGTGTGATGGTTTGGGAGTTCCCTGCCCCCCCAACACTTTGTAAAATCCCCCAGACTAGACTCAGGCAGCTGGAAGTTAAGGACTGAAGCTCTGTTTACAGCTTAGCACAATGTACAAGCAGATCTGTACACAACAGACAGGAATAGTTACAGACATAGACAAATTAAAGGTAATACAGAAACACAATCCCCCTCCTAGAAATCAGAGTCCCCAGGAGGGGCTCCCAACCATCCTTCCACCTTCTTCCCACCCCTCTCCCTTACCCCAGAGTTTGCCCTAGGTGCAAGGTGAGTTTGGAGGATGGGCAAGGGGGGTTAGAAGCAGAGTGGTTAGTTAGGTTATTCAGCAGAGAGGAGAAGACACAGCAGCTCCCAGAGAGAGAGACTCACTCTCTTATCTATATTTGTGTTCTTGTTCTTATACATCTCAGCAAGCCTCTGAGTGCAGCAGACATCATCATTGTTTCCTTTTCACAGCCTAGCATCTAATTCTTTTCATTAAAGTATTCCAGTTAGCCTCAAACCAGCACACTCCTTTTGCTGCTTGCTGGTTGAGGCTGCAGCTTACACCAAATGGCTAGAAAATGACCAGAGTCGATGGAGTGTTCCTCTTGCTGTGGCTAATACTTTGGGACCTCTCCACAATCCCCTAACACAAGTTGACAGAGTGCATTGGGTTGGAAGGGACCCTCCAAAGCATCTTGTCCAACCTCACTGCAGGGAGCAGGGACACCTCCAGCCAGAGCAGACTGCCCTGAGTTACATCCTGAATGTCTGCAGGGATGGGACCTCAAGCACAGCCCTGGGCAGCCTGTGCAAGTGTCTCCTCACCCTCACTGTGCAGAATTTCCTCCTGATGCCCAGCCTAACTCTGCCCTGCTCCACTTCCAAACCATTGCCCTCAGCCTGTCCCCACAGCCGCTTCTGAGCAGTCCCTCCCCAGCTCCCCTGCAGATACTGAAATGCAGCTCTGAGGTCTCCCTGAAACCTTCTCTTCTCCAGGCTGTACAACCTCAACTCTCTCAGCCTGTCCCTACAGGAGAGGTACTCAGTCCTCTGAGCATCTTCATGGCCTCCTCTGGACCCTCTCCACCAGGTCGAGGTCTCTCTTGTGCTGGGGTCCCCCAGCTGGCCCCAGCCCTGCAGCTGAAATCTGAGCAGAGCAGAGGGGCAGGATCCTTTCTCTCCATCTCTGCCCACGCTGCTTTGGATGCAGCCCAGGTTGCCCTTGGCCTTCTGTGCTGCCAGTGCCCATTGCTGGCTCCTGCCCAGCTTCTCCCCAACCAGCACCCCCAAAGCCTTCTCTGCAGGGCTGCTCTCAGTCTCATCACCCCCAGCCTGCATTGTTATCCAGGGTTGTCCTGACCCAGATGCAGGACCCTTGCACTTTACCATATTGAACCCCACGAGGTTCTCCTCAGCCACCTCTGCAGCCTGTCTTGTTCTCTCTGGATGGCTCCATCCTATTCTTCAGTCTTCACAACTGCACCACTTAGCTAAAGATGTGCAGGGCAGCGTGGGCAGGATGCAGCCAGGCTGTGCCCAGGGGTGGCCAAGGGCAGCACAAGGGGCACTGGGTGCCAGCTGGAGCAGAGGAGGTGCCAGGGGAAGAGGAGGGCAAAGTTTGTCAGTGTGAGGGTGCTGGAGGCCTGGAGCAGGCTGCCCAGAGAGGTTGTGGAGTCTCCTTCTGTGGAGCCTTTGCAACCCCCCTGGCTGTGTTCTGTGTGCCCTGCCCTGGGTGCCCTGCTCTGGCAGGGAGTTGGACTGGATGACCTCTGGAGGTCCCTTCCAATCACTAAGGTTCTGTGATTCCATGTTCTTGGGTAGATAACTCCTTTATCAGTGGAAGCATTCTTCAGACCCTTTCTCTGACTCCTCTTCTGCTCCTGCACTCCACTTCAGGCAGGCATTTGGGCTGCAGAGAGCTGCAGAAGGGACAGGAGGCTACCCTGGGGGGGTTGTGGACTCTCCTCCTCTCCAGACATTCAAAACCTGTCTGGGTTTGATCCTGTGTGACCTTCATGAGGTGGCCCTGCTCTGGCAGGGTGATTGGATTCGATGATTGCTGAAGGTCCCTTCCGACCCCAACCATTCTGTGACTGTCTGCAATTCTCTGTAATTATGCAGCCTAGTGGGGCTGAGACAAAGCAAAACTGACATCAGCAGAGTTATGTAACCACTGCCTGAAATGTTCTCTGAGGCATCCTTTAAAAACAAGCAAACAAACAAAAATGGAAAGCTACAGAAATCCAAACTGTTGAGTTAAAACCTTTTCAACTTGCACAACTGGCCAGGTAGGATCCTCTTGAAATGCTGTTGAAAGGATTTGTTCTGCACGTGGGGGTTTGGAGGAGCTAAAAACAAACCAAAACTAGAGCCACTAAATCAAAAGTGAAATGGTAACTGGAGCTAGAGCTGCCCTAAATGTCTGAGATTTGAGGGTGGTTGCTTTTGGGGTGTCCTTTTAAAGTTTGGGGGCTTGATGTTTTTACAGGTTGGGAGTTTTGGGGCATTGTGGCTTTGTTTGTTTGCTTGGTTTTTTTCTACTTGAGTTTGGACGTTTGGGGAGGCTGTGGGGTGGGTTTTGTGGTTTTTGTTGTGTTTGGGATTTCCCTCCCCTCCTTAGGCATTTCTGGTCCCTTAAGTATGGAGTTTGGATATCAGAGAGATCTCTGAGCAAGGTTCCTGTGTCACACTTCTGCTGTATCTTGTAGTGATGCTGTTGAAGTATTTACTAAGTAAATAGGAAGAATTCTACTAAGTAGAATTTACTTAATAAACTTGGAGCTACCTCCCTCTTTGGCAACCAAAGTGTCACAATTTTGGCCTCCAAGTACCTGAAGGGGGCCACAGGAGAGATGGGAAGGGACTTGTGCCAAGGCCTGGGAGTGCCAGGAGGAGGGACAATGGCTTTGAGCTGGGAGAGGGGAGAGTGAGAGTGGAGAGGAGGAAGGAATTGTTGAGAGTGAGGGTGGGGAGAGATTGGCACAGGTTGCCCAGGGAGGTTGTGGAGAACAGAAGCACAGAATGGGACCTTTGATCACATTCTGTGCTTCTGTCATCCACAACCCCCCTGGAGCTGCTGAAGGCCAGGCTGGATGAGGCCTTGAGCGAGCTGTGCTGGTGGGAGATGTTCCTGCCCATGGCAGGGGTTTGGAGCTGAATGATCTCCCAGGTCCCTTCCAACCCAAATCAATCCATGAATCTTTTGTTGTAACTTACTCTTAGTTTTTAAAGCAATTTGAGGTAAGCTTTGAAGCAGCATATCATTCTTGTCCCTAGATTGTTGTCACTTTCAGTGTTTTCCTTCCAGGAAGGTGGCAGATTTGGGAACGAAAAAGTTGTTTGTGACTCAAACACAGAAAGAGGAAATGTTAACTCTGAGGATTTTCTGATTGCAAGCATCTTGGGATAGGAGATTTTCATTCCTGTGAGGTCTGCTCTACATACAGAATCATAGAATGGGAAGGTTGGAAGGGACCTCAAGGATCACCCAGTTCCAACCCCCTGCCATAGGCAGGGACACCTCCCACTAGCACAGGTCACTCAAGGCCTCCTCCAACCTGGCCTTGAACACCTCCAGGGAGGTTGTGGAGCACAGAAACACAGAATGGGATCTCTGATCACATTCTGTGCTTCTGTGCTCCACAACCTCCCTGGGCAACCTGTGCCAGTGTCTCACCACCCTCACTGCAAACAACTTCCTCCTAACATCCACTTTCAAGCTCCCCTCTGACACTTCAAACCCATTCCCCTTGTCCTGCCATTCCCAGACCTTCTCAATAGTCCCTCCCCAGCCTTCCTGGAGCCCCCTTCACATCCTGCAAGGCCACTCCAAGCTCTCCTGGAAGCCTTCTCTTCTCCAGGCTGCACAGCCCCAACTCTCTCAGCCTGTCCTCACAGCAGAGCTGCTGCAGTCCTCTCAGCATCTTGGTGGCCTCCTCTGCACTGGCTCCAACACTTCCATGTCCTTCCTGTGCTGGGGGCTCCAGAACTGCACACAGGACTGCAGCTGGGGTCTGAGGAGAGCAGAGCAAAGGGGCACAATCCCCTCCCTTGCCCTGCAGCTTCACTATTCCCTAGCACTTTGAGATGCAACAGCATCCCTGTTGCTGATAGGTGTGGGGTGGTCCAGTCTCTGGCTCTTCCAGATGCTCCAGCTGCTGCAAGGGGAAAGGGCCAAGTGTCTCCATTTCAGTTGTTCATTTGTGACTTGGCTCAGCTGATGCCATGTGAAATACTGCTGTGTTCTGCAGCCTTGCTGCTTGTTAGCTGCAGCTTATATATAGATGCACAGAATGCTTTAGGTTGGAAGGCACCTTGAAGAGCATCCAGTTTCAACTCCCTGCCATGGGCAGGGACACCTCTCAATTAGACCAAAGTTGCTCAAGGCTTCATCCAGCCTGGCCTTCAACACCTCCAGGCAGGAGGAAACCACAAGCACACTGCACAACCTGTGCCAGAGTCTCGTCACCCTCATGCTGAAGAACTTCTCCCTCAGCTCCAAACCATTCCCCCTTGGCCTGGCTCAGACCCCCTCAGCAAAAGTCTCTCTGCAGCCTTCCTGCAGGATCCCTTCAGGCACTGGCAGCAGCTCTGAGCTCCCCCTGGAGCCTTCTCTTCTCCAGGCTTCACCTCCTCAGCTCCCTCAGCCTGTCCTTGCAGCAGAGCTGTTCCAGCCCCCTGATTATTTTTGTGGCCTCTTCTGGACTCCCTCCATCAGGTCCTTCCTGTGTCAGAGACCCCAGAACTGGACTCAGATGAAGTCCCATCAGAGGAAAGTGGCAGGGTCCCCTCTCTGGATCTGTTGGCTGTGCTGCTTTTTGATGCAGTCTAATGGCTTGTCCAAATGTGCTGCTACCTTAGTTGAAGCAAGAAAAAAAGGATTAAAGCTATTAAAAGTTCTCCTAGTTCTGGTGTGTTTTGGCCACACAACTTTGTGGAGGTTGATGAAACTCTTCAGTTCTAGTTCTGTCTCCATTGGATCAGGTGGGAACTTCTCTTGGTGCCTGAAATGCCAAGAATGCTTTCTTGTGCCTAGCCAAGGGGTTTCAGTATCTGTCTTTGTCACTCTTGGAGCCACCTGGGCTTGCTGCAATTAAAACAAGCCTGGAGTTAGCCCTGGTTTTGGCTTTTGGGTTTTTTTTTTTTCAGATTTAAATCTGGAGAGGTCCTCTGATAGCATCCAGAGAGATCCATCAAAATGAGACAGGGCTTTGTGCAGAAAGCTTGGAGACAAATCTGAAGGCACTGCTTGTTCCACACTGTCTATTTATACTTGATTGACCTAAAAGAGTTAGGAAAAAGGCTGTCCCTGCCTGGCTAGAAAGTGTCCACACCCTGCTCCAGTGGGTAGTAGCAGTTTGGTTCACAAACACTTACTCATTTTCACCTTAGACTGTTTTCAAGTCATACTCAAATCCTCCAAACATGTCTGGTAACCACAGTGTTTGCCTTTAACCCAGAGTTCCATGCAGGTCTCCTCTGCTGACAAAGTCAGGCTTTATAAAAACTGCTAAAATTAGGCAGCCCTTCCCCTGCTGATCTCATAATATTGGAACAGCCTCTGCTGAATGGTGTGGGGCTGCAGTTGAGAGGGGAAGGGAATAGAGCACCCTTTGTGAGGGGCATTGGATGTGGTGCTCTCAGAAACTGCACCTTTTTGTTTGCTTGGGGAGTTTTCTTTAGGGTTCTGGTCAGGCAGCAGGAAAGGATAGAATGGAGAAATCAAGAGGCCTTAAAAAGTGTTTCTGCTCCTACTGATGTAGGGAACTAGGACCAGGAAAGATTTGCTGCAGACTGAAACAGTCTGTGTGGTGCTTCACCAGGGCTGCTGCATGGATTCATAGAACCATAGTATGGGTTGGGTTGGAAGGGACCTCAAAGATCATCCAGTTCCAGCCCCCTGCCATAGACAGGGACATCTCCCACCAGCACAGCTTGCTCAAGGCCTCATCCAGCCTGGCCTCCAACACCTCCAGGGAGGCTGTGGAGCACAGAAACACAGAATGGGATCAAAGATCACATTCTGTGCTTCTGTGCTCCTCAACCTCCCTGGGGAACCTGTGTCAGTCTCTCCCCCCCCCCACTCCCAACAATTTCTTCCTCTTCTCAACTCTCACTCTCCCCTCTCCCAGCTCAAAGCTATTTTTGTCCTGGCACTCTCAGCCCTTGTCACAAGTCCCTCCCCAAATCTTCCTGCAGCCCCTTCAGGCACTAGAAGGCTGCTCTGAGACCTCCCTGGATCTGAAACTTCTCCAGGCTGAACACCCCCAACTGTGCCAGCCTGTCTCCTTAGGGGAGGTTCTGCNCTGTGCTGGGGGCTCCAGAACTGCACACAGGACTGCAGCTGGGGGCTGAGGAGAGCAGAGCAAAGGGGCAGAATCCCCTCCCTTGCCCTGCTGCCCACACTGCTCTTGCTGCAGCCCAGCACACAGTTGCTGTCTGGGCTGCATGAACACTGCAGCCTCATCTTGAGCTTTTCATCACCCCAGCCCCCCAGGGCCTGTTCCTCAGGGCTGCTCTCAGCCATTCCCCACCCAGCCTGGAGCTGTGCTTGGCATTGTGCCTACCCAGGTGCAGGACCTTACACTTGGCCTTGTTGAATGTCCTGAGGTTGGCCTGGGCACAGCTCTGCAACCTGTCCAGGTGCCTCTGGATGGATCCCTGCCCTCTAGCAAGTGACTGTGCCACACAGCTTGGTGCCAGCTGCAGACTTGCTGAGGCTGCACTGATTCCTCTCTCCATCTTGGTGGCCTCCTCTGGACCTTCTTTACCAGCTCCATATCCCCCTTGTGCTTGTGGCACCAACATATGTGTTATTCCAGTAACATGGTGAAGGAGTGCATGAGCTTTGCAGCATCACTAGAAATAATAAATACTGCTTTGAGAGCTACCTTAAATCCTAGATTTTATTGAGCTACATTGCTCTTCTCTTTGACCTTTTTTATGTCTGGTTTCAAACCTCTGATCTGAGAGCTGTGCTAACTTGAACATTTTGGTAGGCTTCCAGGTGCAGTTTCTCCTCACTCAACAGTAATTCTCAGTTGTGTTGACAGGTGTCCACACCTCAGATGAGAGGTGTGGTGATGTTAGAAGGAAGGTTTTCTGCTGAAGTCTCACAGAATTACTAACAGCAATGCAAAGGCAGCTTTGGGTAATAACCATAACACTTAAGTTAAGCTTAAACTACCACCACAGTACTGTGGCTTTTTTTTTTTCCCCTCCTGAACTCTATTCCTTTAGGTGGACTCATTTCAGACAGCAGTTAACAAATTCTTAGTGGCTGGACAGTGGTGGTGGTGGTGTTGCTTTGTGAACTGGAGAGGTCAAACATTTCACTGCCATTTAGATCTCCTGCTCTGTGATCATTTGTGATTTGGTGATGAATGGGACTCTGCCTTTTGCATTCTTCTAGCAGTGTGCTGATAACTTACTGAAGCAGAGTTTCTTTCTGGCAGCCTCAGGCTTCTAACAGCTCCTGCCTTCCTTTACAGGGCACAAAACTATGGATAATAATGGAGTATTTGGGTGGAGGCTCAGCTTTGGATCTTGTAAGTATGCATTTTTTTTTCCCTTTTCTAAGTAGTAGTGAACCTGATTTTGTTTTGCTTTCCTGTTCCTTCATGAAATCTAGTCCCTGGGGCAGCTGATATTCCATCAGTGCTACCTTGTGATGCTCCAAATGGTGTGAGTTTGGTAGCTCTGGTAAGGATTGAAGTTGAGTTTTGGTTTGATCATTCATTTGTTGTTTAGAATCATAGAATAGTAAGGTCATAGAATCATAGAATGGGAAGGTTGGAAGGGCCTCAAAGCTCATCCAATTCCAACCCCCTGCCACAGGCAGAGACACCTCCCACTAGCACAGGTCACTCAAGGCCTCCTCCAACTTGGCCTTGAACACCTCCCTGGGCAACCTGTGCCAGTGTCTCACCACCCTCACTCCAAACAACTTCCTCCTAACATCCAGTTTCAACTCCCCTCTGCCAGTTCAAACCCGTTCCCCTTGTCCTGGCATTGCAAGACCTTGTCAATAGTCCCTCCCCAGCCTTCCTGTAGGCCCCCTTCAGATACTGGAAGGCCACTGTAAGCTCTCCTGGAAGCCTTCTCCTCTCCAGGCTGCAGAGCCCCAACTCTCTCAGCCTGTCCTCACAGCAGAGCTGCTGCAGCCCTCTCAGCATCTTGGTGGCCTCCTCAGCACTGGCTCCAACACTTCCCTGTCCTATACTGTTTGTCACCAGGCATTAGGAAGCATCCCTGTGTTCTCAGGCAAATGCAAGGCAATGTTTGTGTTCTTAGTGTTAGGAAAAGTGCTGTTCCTGGAGTGGTTTGGGTTGGAAGGCACCTCCAGAAGTCCCTGGAGGTGTTGAAGCAAAGCCTGGATGGGGCACTTAGTGCCATGGTCTGGTTGATTGGCTAGGGCTGGGTGCTAGGTTGGGCTGGGTGAGCTTGGAGCTCTCTTCCAACCTGCTTGGTTCTATGATTTATTCCAACCCCCCTGCAGGTATCAGGGATATTCTCCACTAGATCAAGTTCCCATAGCCCTGTCAAGCTTCACAGTAAATGTCTCCAGGGATGGACCTCAAGCACCTCCCTGGGCTGCCTGTTTCAGTGTCTCCCCATCCTCACTGTGCAGAACTTCCTTCTGATGTCCCACCTAACTCTGCCCTGCTCTAGTTTCAAACCATTACCCCTTTTCCTATCCCTACAGGCCTTTCTGAACAGTCTCTGCCCAGCTGCTCAGAGCCCCATCAACTTTGACCTTGAATGACTATGGCTGGGGCCTCAACTACATCTCTGAGCAGCCNGTGAGGGTGGTGAGACACTGGCACAGGTTGCCCAGGGAGGTGTTCAAGGCCAGGTTGGCTCAGACCCTGAGTGCCCTGTACTAGTGGGAGGTGTCCCTGCCTATGTCAGGGGGTTGGAACTGGATGATCCTTGAGGTCCCTTCCAACGTTACTATTCTATGATTCTCTACTGAAAGGCCACAATAAAGTGACCTGGGAGCCTTCTCCTCTCCAGACTGAAGAGCCCCAACTCCCTCAGTCTCTCCTCCAGCCCTCTGCTCATCCTCCTGGCCCTTCTCTGGACACCTTTCAGCACCTCCACATCCCTCTTGTCCCGGGGGCTCCAGCACTGGATGCAGCACTCCAGGTGGTGTCTCAGTAGTGTGGAGCAGAGGGGCAGATCACTTCCCTCTCCCTGCTGCCCACACTGCTCTTGCTGCAGCCCAGGCTCTGGTTGTTCTCTGGGCTGTAAGAGCACACTGAGGGCTCATGTTGAGCTTCTCACTCTCTGCTTTGGGGCTGGCTCTCAGGAATGAATGCAATGTGTGCCCTCAGGGTCCAGGTAGTTTTAACTGCTTAAAAGCTGTTGGGTTTTGTATTTTCAGCTAAGCATGAAAGTGGTTTTGACTCGAGAGAGTGCAGCATTCATGGAGGCTGTAGCTCAGGGAGTACCAGAGCACAGTCCCCTGGATGTGGATGTGGTTTGCCCATACTTGCAGTACAGCCTTGCCTCAGCTGTAAAGCTCTGAGACCCACCCTTTCCTGTAAGATGCTAGAACTCAATCTTTGTGTGCTTCTGAGGGAAAGTTGGCCTCTCTTCAGTGCTCATGACAGATGTGCTAACAGTTGGACCTGTCTGCAAGAGCTGAAGTGTGTGCTGAACCTCACAAACTCCGTGTCAGGATAGGCTGAGGGAGCTGGGGGGGTGCAGCCTGCAGAGGAGAAGGCTCCAGGGGGAGCTCAGAGCTGCTGCCAGTGCCTGAAGGGAGCCTGCAGGAAGGCTGCAGAGAGACTTTTGCTGAAGGGGACTGAGCCAGGCCAAGGGGGAATGGTTTGGAGCTGAGGCAGAGCAGGGTGAGAGTGGAGCTGAGGAAGAAGCTCTTCAGTAGGAGGATGGTGAGAGTCTGGCACAGGCTGCCCAGGGAGGCTGTGGCTGCCTCCTGCCTGGGGGGTGTTGAAGGCCAGGCTGGATGAGGCCTTGGGCAGCCATGTCCCTCTGTACTCTGCTCTGGTGAGGCCACACCTGCAGTACTATGTTCAGTTTTGAGCACCTTGATACAAGAGAGCTGTNTGCTGGAGCCAGTGCAGAGGAGGGCAAGGAAGGGCCTGGAGGATAAAGCTGATGAGGAGCAGCTGAGGGAGCTGGGGATGGTTAGTGTGAAACAGAAAAGGCTGAGGGGAGACCTCATTGATGCCTACAGCTCCTGAAAGCTACCTGAGGGTAGCTCCTCCTACAGCTCCCTGAAAGGAGGTGGTGGAGAGGTTGGTGCTGGTCTCTGCTCACAGCTCATTAGTGATAGAACAAGAGGCAATGGCCTCAAGCTGCCACTGGGCAGGTTTAGACTGGACATTAGGAAAAGTTTTTTTTCCCAGCTGGAGAAGCCAGGCATTGGAATGAGCTGCCCAGGGAGGTGGTGGAGTCCTCAGCTCTGGGTGTGTTCAGAGGTGGTTTGGGTGTGGTGCTTGGAGCTGTGGTTTAGGGTGAGCTTTGTAGAGAAGGGATCTGGATTGGGCTTGGAGCTCCTGAGGGGCTGTGCCAACCTGAATGTTTCTGTGCTTCTGTGAGTCTAGTTGAGAAGTGTCTCTGCCCATGGCAGGGGGGATTGGAGTGGATGATCTCTGAGGTCCCTTCCAACCTGAGCCATTCTGTGCTTCTATATAAACTTCTCTGTGAAGTTACATCCCATCTGCTCAGCTACAGGCATGCAAGAGCACAGCAGGGATGTGAACCATGTAGTAGTTTGTAGCTCTGGAGCTACAAGGTCCTGAGAAATACTAATCCTTTAGTGCTTTTGAGTAGTTCTGGTTTTCTGTGGAGTGTCAGAAATACTGAAATAGCTTTTCCTGGTGCCAACTGAAGCCTCAAGAAGAATAAACCTCCCAGGTTTGCCTCATTTGCCACTCTGTATGAAGCCTTGAGTGACCTGTGCTAGTGAGAGGTGTCCCTGCCTATGGCAGGGGGTTGGAACTAGATGATCCTTGAGGTCTCCTTCCAACCTTACCATTCTGTGATTCTGTAATTTCATGCTGCTCTCTGTTTCAGTGCTGCATTGCTGCTCATTGTATTTTACAGCAGAATCACCAACCTTAATTGCTTCTCTTTTTTTTTAATTTACACTGTTTCCTGATGTGCAAAGCTTCCACTCTTTCCACCCTAGCAGCTTTGTAGTAGTGTGGTTCATGCAAAAGCAGCCATGGAATCAAAAATACTGGCACAAGAGGAAAAAAAAATGCATCACTAAATGTAAACCCCACAGTCAACAGACTGATTTATTTGGAAATGAACTGAGTTGCTGAATTAACTTCGTCTAAAATGCAAAGTGCAGTCTGTAGGAAACTGGAACTTTGTGGCAAGTTTAGTTGTAGCTTTTCCTGTGCTTTGCATGCTGAGGGGACTGCATGTGGTAGGGAAAGAGCAGCATTTTCAGGGTTGTGAAGGATGAGGAGGGCAGATTGAGGCTGGAGATGAGAAGTAAATTCTTTAGAGTGAGGGTGGGGAGACACTGGAATGGTTTGCTCAGGGAGGTTGTGGATGCTCCCTCCCTGGAGATGCTGGCTGGAGAACCTGGGGGCAGGCTGGGAGAGTTGTGGCTGTTGAGCCTGGAGAAGAGAAGGTTCCAGGGAGAGCTCAGAGCAGCCTTGCAGTGCCTGAAGGGGCTGCAGGAGAGCTGGGGAGGGACTTGTGATGAGGGCTGGGAGTGCCAAGAGGAGGGACAATGGCTTTGAGCTGGGAGAGGGGAGAGTGAGAGTGGAGAGGAGCAAGGAATTGTTGAGAGTNAGCACAGAATGGGATCAAAGATCACATTCTGTGCTTCTGTGCTCCACAACCTCCCTGGAGGTGTTCAAGGGCAGGTTGGATGAGGCCTTGAGTGACCTGTTCTAGTGGGAATTGTCCCTGCCTGTGGCACAGAGTGGGGGGCTGAAGCTGCCTGAGCTTTGAGCTCCCTTCCAACCTAACCCATTCCATGATTCTTTAAGTCTAAGATGATTTTAATGTCTTCTCTCTACAGCTACGTGCTGGCCCCTTTGATGAGTTCCAGATTGCTACCATGCTAAAGGAAATCTTGAAAGGCCTTGACTACCTACACTCAGAGAAGAAAATTCACAGGGATATAAAAGGTCTGTAATAATTTAACATGTTGCTTTGTTAAACCCTTTGGACATCCTAAGAGCAGTGTTCTAATTGAGCTGTGCTGTTGTTTCCCCTTGGCAGCTGCCAATGTCTTGTTATCAGAACAAGGTGATGTTAAGCTTGCTGACTTTGGGGTTGCTGGGCAGCTGACAGACACACAAATTAAGAGGAATACCTTTGTTGGAACTCCTTTTTGGATGGCCCCTGAAGTTATTCAGCAGTCAGCCTATGATTCTAAAGTAAGTATGAAGAGCTGAATACCTTTTTGTTTTGTACCTGCAGATCTAACAGAGTTTAGTTGGATTTTGTGGGTTTCTTTAGCCCTGGTAGCCTGAAGAGGGAGGAAAAAAAAACCCAACAAACAACTTCAATTTCCAGGATTTCAGACAATAAGGATTTTAAATAATAAATTAAAGTTAAATCTTCAGCCTGGAGAAGAGAAGGCTTCCAGGAGACCTTGGAGTAGCCTTCCAGGATCTGAAGGGGCCTACAGGAAGGCTGGGGAGGGACTACTAACAAGGTCTGGGAATGCCAGGACAAGGGGAATGGGTTTGAAGTGGCAGAGGGGAGATTGAAACTGGATGTGAGGAGGAAGTTGTTTGGAGTGAGGGTGGTGAGACACTGGCACAGGTTGCCCAGGGAGGTGTTGAGGACCAGGTTGGATGAGGCCTTGAATGACCTGTGCTAGTGGGAGGTGTCCCTACCTATGGCAGGGGGTTGGGATTGGATGATCTTTGAGGTCCCTTCCAACCTTACCATTAAATATAACACAGTAAGGTGAAATTGCTTGTGTAGAGTAGTTGCAGTGACATGGAACCTCTCACCATGTAACATTGGTGCTTTTATGTCAAGGTTCATTCAGAGAAACTCCTCCAATCCTTTCAGTTTCATTGGTTGCTTTGTTGATCTGACTTTAATAGCAATTCAACTGCATTAATTAAAGCAGTAATCAAACCCTCCTGAATTAGAATGCCACCAGATCCCACCACCTTCTTTAAAGCCATGATGGTAGCTGAAGTTTTAGTCTCTTCTCAGCTTTTTTCTGAAGACCTCTGAGTTTTAATTCCTTAGTGGTGTGTTTTGTTTTGTTTTGTGTGTGTGTGATGCTGAAGATTTCAGCACAAGAAACTGATCTTGAGAAGGAAAAAAGGAACTTCAGCTCCAGGATGGGGGCAGCTGTGGTGGCATTATGGTACCTTGCTCTGTCATGAGAGCTGCTGATGGATGACTAATTACCAAGGAGAGAGTTTCCTGATGTTGAGCTAGCAGTAGAGAAGCAAATCTCCTCCATGTTCTTGTGAGGACTGGTATCTGCTCCTACAAGTGATAAGGAGGGAACATTTCCATCTTCTCCCATGTGTATGCCTACAATTGGACCTAGGCACATGGTTGGTGAAGTGGCAGTGTCCTTTGGTGCTGGCACTGAGCTTTCTGCAGTCTGTAGATGCAGCCTTAAATCACAGAATATTAGGGGTTGGAAGGCACCTCTGGAGATCAAGTGCAACCCTCCTGCCAGAGCAGTGTCACACAGGAGCACATCCAGGAGGGTTTGGAAAGTCTGCAGAGAAGGAGACTGCACAGCCCCTCTGGGCAGCCTCCTCCAGGGCTCTGCCACCCTCACACTGACAAAGTTTTCCCTTCTGTTCCTGTGGCACCTCCTGTGCTCCAGCTGGCACCCAGTGCCCCTTCACAGAATCACAGAAACATTCAGGTTGGCAAAGGCCCTCAGGAGCATCAAGTCCAACCAGTATCTCTCTAAGGTTCATCCTGAGCCATGTCCCCAAGCACCA
>WBNM01027437.1:0-19044 GCA_013399055.1 Ramphastos sulfuratus | reverse complement strand
CATTTCAAAATGCACTCTCATTTGAGGGCTGGATATAATTACCTGACTGAACAATTCACAGAATCAGAATCACAAAAACATGCAGGTTGGCAAAGCCCCTCAGGAGCACCAAGTCCAACCTAGAACCCTGCTCCACAAGACTCACCTTCAATCACATCCCCAAGCACCACATCCAAACCACCCTGAAACATCCAGGGTGGGGGACTCCACCACCTCCCTGGGCAGCTCAGTCCAGTCCCTGACCACTCTCTTCATGGAAATCTTTTTCCTAATGTCCAATCTAAACCTCCCCAGGCTCAGCTTGAGGCCATTCCCCCTTGTTCTGTTTCCAGTTACCTGTGAGCAGAGACCAGCAGCAGCCTCTCCACAAAGTCCCTTCAGGTAGTTGTAGACAGCAATGAGATCTCCCCTCAGCCTCCTCTTCTTCAAACGAACTATCCCCAACTCCCTCAGTCACTGCTCAGCACATTTTTTTTCTCCAGGCCCTTCCCCAGCTTCCTTGCTCTCCTCTGGACCCACTCTAGCACCCCCACATCCCTCTTGTAATGAGGTGCCTGCAATTGAACACAACACTTCAAGTGTGTCCTCACCAGAACAGAGTCCAAGGGGACAATCCCCTCCCTGCTCCTGCTGGACACAGCATTTCTAATCCCAGTCAGGATGCCATTGGCTTTCTTTGCCACCTGGGCACACTGCTGGCTCATATTCAGTTGTTTGTCCATTACAACTCCCAGGTCCCTTTCTGCCAGCAGCTCTCCAGCCACACTGCCCCAAGCCTGTAGCATTGCTTAGGGCTGTTATGACCCAAGTGCAAGATTCCTTCCTCTCTGTCCTGCTAGTCTGCTGTACTATGTCAGATAAGAAATGCCATTACAAAAAATACAGCAGCTTTTCTTAATCAAGCCATATATTACACTTTGAGCTTCCAAAGATGTATTTTTTTAAAATGCCCTACATCATTTTAACACCTGCACACTTTGTGTGTGGTAGCACAACATACAGAATTAAGTAAAATGAGGTTCTGGCATCCTTTGTCGCTTTGCTTTTGTTTCTAGCTTTGCAAGGACTTATAGAATCAAGCAGGTTGGAAGACAACTCCAAGCTCACCCAGCCCAACCTAGCACCCAGCCCTAGCCAATCAACCAGACCATGGCACTAAGTGCGCCATCCAGGCTTTGCTTCAACACCTCCAGGGATGGGGACTCGACCACCTCCCTGAGCAGCCCATTCCAATGCCAATCACTCTCTGTGAAGAATTTCCTCCTAACATCCAGCCTAAACCTACCCTGGCACAGCTTGAGACTGTGTCCTCTCATTCTGTTGCTGGTTGCCTGAGAGAAGAGCCCAACTCCAGCTGGCTACAACCTCCCTTTGGATAGCTGTAGAGAGCAACGAGGTCTGCCCTGAGCCTCCTCTTCTGCAGGCTACACACTCCCAGCTCCCTCAGCCTCTCCTCACAGGGCTGTGCTCCAAGCCCCTCACCAGCCTTGCTGCCCTTCTCTGGACACCTTCCATCACCTCAACATCTCTCTCTAATTGAGGAGCCCAAAACTGGACACTTCCTCAACACCACATCATTAAACATATTCCTAAAACACATTAAAAAATTCTTCTCTTCAGTAGAAGGACCATTTGATGTGAGTAGGTAACACATACCCTTCAGGAATAGGGTGGGGGAGACGTTTTGCTTTGCTTAGCTTTGGGAACATGCACCTACTCACCAACAGCAAGGACTCATTGGTAGGAGATGTGGTTCTGAAGTTGTGTGTTCTTCCTTTGAGCTGCAGTTAACCCTCCTTGTTCTCTTGCTCATCACCTTGTCCATTAGCTATTTCTGACATTTAAGAGCATAATACTTAATACAAAAAGAAGAGAAAGAGAAGTTCAGACAAAAAACACATTATTTCTTACTTTTTTCTTCATTTCTTAAAAATGTTTTATTTAGNGGTTGTGGCTGCTCCCTCCCTGGGGGTGTTCAAGGCCAGGTTGGATGAGGCCTTGAGTGACCTGTACTAGTGGGAGGTGTCCCTGCCTATGGCAGGGAGTTGGAACTAGATGATCCTTGTGGTCCCTTCCAACCATACTGTTCTATGATTCTATGATTCAGTATAAATGGCAGAAATCTACTTTTGGATAAAAAGCCTATTATCACAGTAGGTAAAAGTAAAGCTCACAGAGTAACTTGGTGGTTTTTTAGAGGAGAGTGATGTACATCTTCAAAAGGTATTTGGATGGTAGAAGTTAATCATTTGGGGCATAAAAGGCTAACAAGCATCAAGGAATGACACAGTATTAACCTCCAAAAAGTTCTAGGTTTTGGTTTAACAGTGGTTTATCTAGATAATATATCTATCAGTAATATTCTTTCCCAAGCTGAAGCTAGTCAGAGGGCATTCTCTAAGCTTATTTAGCCCCCAGTGCTGTCTGATGAAGTTTCTGTTTTCTGGTAGATACACTCACCTACACCTGCCTGTTTGAGAAGGATTGATGATCTCATTTCATATATCATACATGATCAGCACCCACTAAACACTGGCTGCAGAAGGAGCAACATTAAACTACTTGAATGTTGAGTGCTTAGAGTCACTTGGTTCTCAAGGTCATTGTTGCATAGGGTTGCCTTCAAATAACTCCTCGTGGTTACTTGCTCATTTGCTGTACAGGGATTATTTATTTCTTGCTACCAAAGAAAGCTCTTCTAAGAGAACTTTTATCAGCAAAGTAGGAAATTATCTGGTGAATATTAATAAGCATGTCTAGTGTCTGATGCTTGAAAGTAAAGCTTTAAGTGTTTGATCCTTAGCTGCACTGCTGTCAGCTTGAGCCACTCAAGTAGATATGAGCAAAACAGAGAAAGAGAAGGATGAGCGAGAAAGGCAGTGGTGGGGATCATTACTTGAAACAAGTGGCTTTACGTGCTGGAAGGGAAATGTTTAGTTCTCTCCTTTTCAGTGATTGAAGACCCAACCTGTTTAACTCTTAGAGCAGAACGCATCTGCTGCAAGATAGGCTGCAACCCTGACACTGGGGCTTTGACTCCCGACCTCTCACACCTCATAGCCGCACCCGCTGTATGACTGAGAGTTACCCCAACAGGAGAAGGGAGAGGTCTCCATTTCCATGATTATTAAAATCCTCTATTTCTGACCACATAGGGGGAATGATATTAGTGCAGCTTTTCTACCAGCTCATGAATAGAATCAGAATGAGAGGGGGCTTTGCAGAAACTTTTTATCATGTGCAGAGCCGGGGCGGGTGCCTGCCATTCCCACAATGCCTACTCAAGGCACTGCAGTCGATCCTCAGCATGGTGCAGGGATGGGTGAATTTCACCTTGAAAGCTTTAAGGTTAGTGTCTGGCATCTGTGATTACATTTGCAATTCAAGTTAGTCTATTTTCTGCTTTTTAGCTTTTATTCAACTGAATTTAGTGCTTGTGAAAGATGTTGGATTGTTATTTCTGCAGACTGAAAATCTTTCATTTACACATGTAACAGATACACCTTAAGTAGTGGCAATGTAATCGATCTCTGTCCAACACTACCCCTTTCTGTGTTCCTGATGCTGAAGAAATATCTCTTAAGAATGAGGATAACATTTCACATAGCTGTAGCAGTCTAAATGAGTAGCTTTGTGTGGATGAAGTTAAGAGACATATGGACCTATCTCTGTTATGGAGTACTAACCAATAAATGATGGTGACCAGCATCTGGTAGAAGCAGAAGTGATTTGAAACATTCTTCACTAAAACCCTGGCAATAAAAATTTGGTGAGATAAGAAGTATCTGTGTCTAAACTTTGTAAACATCTCAGAAGCACAGCAAAGTAGCTCAAAGCAGCTNGCAGGGAGTTGGAACTGGATAATCCTTGACATCTCCTTCCAACCTTACCATTTTATGATTCTAAAGCGTGGGGGAAAAAAGGATACATCAGCAGGGGTATTTCTCTTGGGGTTTCACAGACACCTACTCCTAACATATCAAGCAATGACACACAGTTAAAGAATGAGTGGAACAGAAATTTGACTACTAGAATTAAAGATCATGACTAATAAATTGAAGTTCATGTATGCCCAGAAACAAAATCTGTTTGCAATTTTAGAATAACATATCATGATCACATTCTCTAAATAAAACATCCCTGGTGTACTTACAGGGATGAAGTAAGGAGGCAGCTAAGCCAACTGGAAGCTGAAATTCATAGCTCCCATTAGAAGTGATGTTAAACTAGAGACAGACAGTTGAATGCAAACTATGCAAAGCTCTTGTGCAAAGTTTCCAAAGCCCTCATCTGAACTACAAAGTGCTGTGTACATTTTAAGTCATTCCAGCTGCTTGAGATTTAGATGAATTGTTGTTCAGGGATAGCAAGAGAATATTCTGTTCTCAGGTTTCTAGGATGGAGCACATTATAATGGGAGATTCATTGGGCTGGAGAGAAAGTGAACATAACCATGCATCTGTAATTTAGGAAACCCAGCTGAAAGCCATGTCGTGGATCTCTCTTCTAAATTCAAGAAATTATGAACAAGGGAGTCTATAAAGTTTCTTGGAGTCCTTGGAGTAGGAATAAGGTAAGAATCTGATCTTTTAGAAAGAAAAATATGAGGTACCAAATGGAATATTTCTTAGAGGTGTTTCTAGAGCTTCATCTCCCTCTAATTCATGTACATATCTATTTATATAAACACACACCCACTGAAGGTTAACTCATACACTAAAACTCAGTACACTTTGCATCCTACACATTAATACAGCTCAGATGCTGGAGAATTGAGGTTCTTTACAAAGAGGGCTGGAGGATATGGTATCTCCTTTTTAATTTACAGATCAGTTAACCCACCAAAGATGTGAGATACTTAGAACCACTCAGCAGAGAGAACTTAGTTTTTCAACCTTGCAGGGTAGTAAGCATGAAATAAACGTCCTCTGCTTTGTTAAGACCCGAGGCACCATTACTCTTCTCCCCCAGAACTGTGGGAGTTATAAGGAACCTGAGTTTTGAAAGCAGAGAGGCCTATGAAGTGTAGATGTTTCTAGGCTAATGTAAATGCACAGAGAGGACAAATTTAAATTTGTGAGCCATCTGCAAATCTCACTTTCAGACTTAATGTATGGATTTGGATTTCAAAGTGCCTGTCTTAGGCAAATGAATGTGAACTTCACTGAAACCTGGAAGCTAAAAGTGTGAAATATGACATAAGCTCGGAATGGGAAGGCTCAGTTGCTTTGCTGTTGATAATACTCAGTATAGTGCTAGACTACTGTTTTCAGAGTCTCTTCTCTGCACAGAATCTTTAAAAGACTTGTGGAAAAGTTGAGTGAGATTCCAGGGGAGAAAAAAAAAAAACCTACAAGAATGATTCTTTCTGGAAAGAAAAAAGTTACATGTAGTAAGAAAACTATGAGGCTGAGTTACTGAAATTAAGGTACAGAGATGACTTGAGTACCTTTTAAAAGTATGTTTGTGGGGATGAGACACCCAGGAAGGTGCAGGAAAAATAATGCAAGATACAGTTGTTTGAAAGTTAGGTAAATTAAAATAAGACTTAAATGCATGATTTTAACTTAAAGCATTTAGCTACTGAAAGTCTTCTCTGAGGATGCAACAAAGCCTTCAAATAAAGTTTCATAGATATTCATGGATGTATATTCATAGACAGTTTAGGTTGGAAGGGGCCTTAAAGATCATCTAGTTTCAACCCCTCTACCATGGGCAGGGACACCTTGCAGTACACCAGGCTGCTCAAGGCCTTGAACACCTCCAAGAAGGAAGGCATCCACAACCTCCCTGGGAAGCTTGTTTCAGTGTCCCACCACCCTCACTCTAAACAACTCCTTCCTAATCTCCAGTCTACAGTGTTGCTAACACTTTAAGAGTTTTCACAGCCAGCAGATGATGTGAACAGCTCTGTGTTTTAATAGCTTTCCACTGCTGATCAGAACCTCCAGTGATTTGCTATGGGAAGTCTGTAAATTTGAGACTGGATGTCTTTCCAAAGGTGAGCTGTAGATCAAAAAGAGTTCTGTGGGCTGCATATAAAGATTGCTGTAGGCTCTTTGCTCTGTGTGCAGGAAATCCAAGTGCTGGGTGCTGCACTTTGGCCACAACAACCCCATGCAGAGCTACAGGCTGGGGTGGGAGTGGCTGGAGAGCAGCCAAACAGAAAGAGATCTGGGGGTGCTGATTGACACTCACCTAAACATGAGCCAGCAGTGTGCCCAGGTGGCCAAGAAGGCCAATGGCATCCTGGCCTGCATCAGGAATAGTGTGGCCAGCAGGAGCAGGGAGGTCACTCTCCCCCTGTACTCTGCACTGGTTAGGCCACACCTTGAGTACTGTGTCCAGTTCTGGGCCCCTCAATTTAAGAAGGACATTGAGGTGCTTGAACGTGTCCAGAGAAGGGCAACGAGGCTGGTGAGAGGCCTCGAGCACAAGCCCTGTGAGGAGAGGCTGAGGGAGCTGGGATTGTTTAGCCTGGTGAAGAGGAGGCTCAGGGGAGACCTTATTGCTGTCTACAACTACCTGAAGGGTGGTTGTGGCCAGCAGGAGGTTGCTTTCTTCTCTCAGGCAACCAGCACCAGAACAAGAGGACACAGTCTCAAGCTGTGCCAGGGGAAGTTTAGGCTGGAGGTGAGGAGAAAGTTCTTCACTGAGAGAGTCATTCCCCACTGGAATGGGCTGCCCAGGGAGGTGGTGGAGTCACCGTCCCTGGAGGTGTTCAAGGCAGGTTTGGACGTGGCACTTGGTGCCATGGTCTAGTCTTGAGGTCTGTGGTAGTGGGTTGGACTTGATGATCTTTGAGGTCTCTTCCAACCTTGCTATACTGTGAAATAGTTCTAAATTCAGCTAACTGAAAGCTATTGCAGGCAACATGATAGGTAAACTACTACTACACATGCAATGAGCTATTAGATATGATGCTGGAAAATCAACACCACTTCTCCCAACATCAGGGCACTAGGAGTGTGAGCATGTGAAACACTCCTGTCATGCATGTGAAACACTAATTGTTCTCTCACAGAACCTAATTCCCCTTTATTTTTAGCTCCCTGGTGTAGTGTTTTACTCATGGAAGAGATAAACCCTCGATCTCTCATGAGATGAGTAAAGAACCCTTACTAACTCAATTATACACAGCAGGCTAAAGCAGCAGCAGTCAGTGATCCTTGGCTTTTGTGTTGTCTCTAGCACCAAGCTAAGAGAAGCAGATCTGAGATTCCCCAGAGATCTCTGAGCACTGAAATGATTTCAGTTATGCTGCCCAGGCAGCTGTGAGAGTTGAGACAGTCTTCTCCAGGTTTAACTCACCTACAACACAATATAGACCCACTTAAAAGCTTCTGATTAGTATTGTTTTGGTAAAACTGCAGTTCACTAGTTATGGAGTTGGTCCTGCATAACTACTGTCTCCTTTCTCTATTTGTAGAGTACAACAGGATTTATATTATAAAACATTTCTTTTGTTTCCTAGCAAAGCAAAGCAATTCCATGAGATTTAAGCAAGCCAGAAAGAGTCTTGACCAGCAACTGTTTGTTTCAACTCAGAGACAGAAAACTGCTGAGCTGTGTTAGGAGAGCAATAGATACATTCAACTGAAATCAGGATTGCTCCATGAACAAACACCACAAAGGAATAAATTTGCATTGATTACAATTAGTGTCAAACTGATATCCTGGAAAATGTAATCTTAATTACAGTGCCAATTTAGGAACTACTTAAGCACATGCTTAAGTGTAATTAAGCATATGCTTAGCCCTTCATTGATTTGGGGCCTCTTCACTGAAATGTGTGTACAGGGCTGGCAGCCTCACTGGTAGGTTCTGTAAAGTACTTAACTGTTGGGCTCAAAATCTCATTTGTTTTAGTGTTAGAAGAGAAACTAATTCATGAGGCAGTTATTTAGTCAAGGGGAGCAGTTACTGCTGGCTGTGACTGCATCTAAAACACAAACATAAGCACATTAGGAATTACCTTAAGCTTAAAAAAAAAAAAAAAAGAAACTGGATATTTAAATAGGTTGACACTAATTTTCTTCTGTAGAGAATGAGGTCCTAATTCAAGTCAGCAAAAATTATCTGGGAACTGTCCCCTGTGCAATTGTCCTGATTTAGGTAGTGCTGTGTTGTTCAGCATTAGGAATATTCATAGCAGGAGGCAGGAGTGTTCCTGTAGTGCTGGAATCTTGATTTGATGGGCAGTGGTTTTTAAATTGAGAAGCAATATTATTTCAGTGTTTCAGTAATCTTACCCATTTATCTCTTTTATACCCTTATTTTATATTTTTAATGTGCATGATAAAAAAAAAATAATCTGAATTTATATATATTTTAAGACATTGTTCATAAAATCTGGTATCATATGGATACCTACATTACAAGGAAGCAAGTAACAATACTCACTCTGAAAGGGAAAAGAAAGCTTGAAGGAAACCTTTTTGTGGCCTTCCAGGATCTGAAGGGGGACTACAGGAAAGCTGGGGAGGGACTTTTTCGGCTGTCAAGTAGTGATAGGACTGGGCGGAATGGAACAAAGCCAGAAATGGGTAGATTCAGGCTGGATGTTAGGAAGAAGTTTTTCAGCATGAGGGTGGTGAGACCCTGGAAAGGGTTGCCGAGGGAGATGGTGGAAGCCTCATCCCTGGAGATGTTTAGGGCCAGGCTGGATGAGGCTCTGGCCAGCCTAATCTAGTGTGAAGTGTCCCTGCCCTTGAACTGGATGATCTTTGAGGTCTCTCCCAGCTCTGACAATTCTATGATTCTATAGAAAAACAAAACACCACCAAGCCATCAGACACTGAGTTCTTATTCCTAATGGCAGATTTATCTTATACCCTTAGTGAGCTTTTTCACTTCTTAAAGCAAAAGGTTAATTTAAATCTCTATACTTTCATTTATGTACATCTTTGAGATTGGATTTTTCGAGGCAATTTCTTGTTATTTTCAGCACATCAGTTAAAAGTCTCTGAATGAAGTTAAGAGCAGAGGCCATCTTAATATGCTTGGCTTTCTATTCATGCCTTGTAGGTTTTGTTATTATATTTGGGGTTTCTTTAACATTTTCTGGTGTGATACTTTCCCTAATAACAGTTTTTCAGCCTCAACAAATGACTTCAGTCAGTGACCCTGGCCTCTGGTGAATGCAGAATTAATGAGTGCATTTACTTCCATTCATACCTCTGCTGTCAGCACATTATTTTTTGTCATCTCTCTGAATCTGATCTGTCTTCTTCACAATGTTTTTAATGTACTTGAGGGGGGGAGGAAAAGAAAAAATATCTTATCTCAGTTTCCTGTACAGTTTATGTCCATTTTCCATATTTGACTTATCTTCCCTTTCCTCATTTCAACTTCTCCCTATTTTATATGATATCTGATATATAATACCTCCTTAGCCTTGATTACATTATGCAGGTCTGATTTCATCCAGGCTGGGATCCTTTTTTTCCTTTCCCACATAGTCAGCCAAATGAAATGCAGAACAACTGAGCATATTATGCAGAAATATCATAGAATCATAGAATAAACATTGCCTCTTTGCTTTCACAAAGTCTTCACCTTCTCCAAACTTGCTATTTCAAACTTTTTTTTCCCCCTTGGATTTATTTGGTTTGTTCTTTGGTGATTTTTCTTTTTATGTTTCAGAAGTTTCAGGTTTACAAAACTCAGTGCCTTTTCAAGCTTAAATCTCTTTAGGGTGAATCCTGTTTTTTCTATCTCCTACATCACTACAGAATAAGCTGCTAATCTGATTCCCACTCCACTTTCTCATTATGAAAATTGCTTTCTGTCTTCTAGATGATCTCCTCCTCTCTGAGTTATGGTTTAAGCAGAAGGAGGCCAACCAGATATCAGAAAGCAGTTTTCAGATACAATGGCACACCAGCCATTAAGCAAGTCTAGGAACAGTGCAATTTCTAGCATGCCTTTATTGTGCATTGATTTGTATCATAGGGGCTAAAAGCCAACTTATGATACTGTGTACAGTTCTGGAGCCCCCAGCATAGGAAGGACATGGAACTGTTGGAGTGGGTCCAGAGGAGGCCATGAAGATGCTCAGAGGGCTGCAGCAGCTCTGCTCTGAGGACAGGCTGAGAGAGTCGGGGCTCTGCAGCCTGCAGAAAAGAAGGCTTCCAGGAGACCTTAGAGTGGCCTTCCAGTGTCTGAAGGGGGCCTACAGGAAGGCTGGGGAGGGACTATTGACAAGGTCTTGTAATGACAGGACAAGGGGCAATGGGTTTGAACTAGCAGAGGGGAGATTTAGACTGGATGTTAGGAGGAAGTTCTTTACAGTGAGGGTGGTGAGGCACTGGCACAGGTTGCCCAGGGAGGTTGTGGCTGCTCCCTCCCTGGAGGTGTTCAAGGTCAGGTCGGAGGAGGCCTTGAGTGACCTGTACTAGTGGGAGGTGTCCCTGCCTATGGCAGGGGGTTGGAACTAGATGATCCTTGAGGTCCCTTCCAACCTTACCATTCTATGATTCCATGGAGAAGGCTGCATGTGGCATGCAAATGATTAGCTTGCTTGTTTTGTTATTTAATGTACAGCAGGCATCAATCAGGAGTGAAACTGTTTTAATTGATATTATCAATGAAGTCACTTCTACCTGTTTTACTTTTGTGCCACTGTTACACACTATATACTGACAGTATAGTTAAGTGCACATTGATCCAAGTCTGATGGAAATGCCTAGGCAAGACATAAAACTTTACAGGTAACTTGAAAAATACATCTGGGAGTCAGATGACATTGAGAAGTAGTTTTTTGGCTGGCTGAAGGGTGTGAAAGAATCTCGCTATTAACAACAGAGCTTTACTTAGCTCAGCTATGAATATCCCTCTGTATCCTCAATGATTTGATTACATCTCAGATGAGCAAGGAGACATTCTATTGCTGATCAGAACCCAAGTGGGGTTAGCTCATTGTAGCTACACACGTCATCAGTAACACTTTGCCTGCAACGACATCTTTAACTCCAAAAAAACAGCAATAGATGGCACTGAGAAGAACAGATCCAGATTTTGCTTTTGCTTAGCATCTGCATTTCAGGTAAATCTTTGTTGGTGCCTGGCTTTCTCTGAGAGTATGAGAGGAGATGCTTTTAGCTGTAGAGAATAGACTCCTGCTGCTTATACAGTGTTCAGACTGCACAGGTTATTAGAAAAAAAAAAAACAAACCAGAAACCCACAGCTCCTGAAGAGTGGTGACAGTAGACAGTAGCTTTCTGGTGACACTTTACAGGCCTTAACATTGCAATGTAGTTAAGTCAGTCCACATTCTAAAATCTCATCAGCATCAGCTGAGTCAGCATCATTAAAGATCAACCTCAGGAGTAAACCATACTTGATTATAAAGGCTGATATTTATAAGCTTGGAGTGGAGGGAAAAAAACAACACAGAACGGTGAAATTTGATAATCTGCTAAATTCTGAACCTTAAATCATTATGTTCTCCCCTTGAGTATGTCACATTTTATGATTTACAAGTTAGTGTCTTTCTAGCTCTCTTTCAAAATCTCAGTGGAAGCAAATTATGCATCCAACGTAACTGCACAGGAATGTGTAACTGGGAAAACTACTGCTGATAGAAGTCTGCAGAAACATTTGCTTACATACTGGGATTGCAGCAAAGCAAGACTATGTTTGTGCTTTCTCCAAACCCATAATTCTATTTTATTTAGAATGCAGCTTGAAATGAGCTGCCCAGGAAGGTGGTGGAGCCACCAACCATGGATGTGTTTAAGGGTGGTTTGGATGTGGTGTTTAAGAATATAGTTTAAGGTGAATCTAGTAGAGTAGGGTTCTAGGTTGGACTTGGTGATCCTGAGGGGCTTTGCCAACCTGGATGCTTCTGTGATTCTGACTGAGAAGTTTTTAAGCAAGTTACTCAGAGCCCCATCCAGCCTGACCTTAAAGACCTCCAGGGATGGAGCTTGCACCACTTCCCTGGGCAACCTATTCCAGTTTCTCACCACTCTCATGGTGAAGAATTTCTTCCTAACACCCACTCTGAATCTACCTATTTCTAGCTTTGCTCCATTCCTCCCAGTCCTATCACTACCCAACAGAACTACCTGATCCTTGAGGTCCCTTCCAGCCCTGATAATTCTATGATTCTATGGTTTCTATTCAGTTGTGCCTAGTGAGTGTCTATCTGAAGTTCTGGTTCCTCTGTGCTGCATGAAGGAGAGAAAAAAAATTAGGAAAATTACATTTGACTTGAAAGCTCTTGAAAAGACTGCAAAATTGGCTTTGAGGTACAGTTGTCACTTGTGCTATTTCCAGGAGAACACTACTTTGATAAATTTCACTTACAAGATTAATGAATAAATGCTATCCTGTCTTCTGCTTCTTGTAACACACTTCACCAATTACTTTTCTTTCTATCTGGAAGGAGGGGTGAGAGTTTTTTCCTGTATGTTTGTATGTCTGTCTAGCTAAACAGGTGGTTTTTACTTTGGTGAAGACTACTGTGCAAATTTAAGATGTAGCACTTCAATCCTGGTTTGAAAAGAGCTGTTAGAAGAAAAAGAAAAAGCTGACAAAGGCTAGCCAAAAGGGATGCTGCATCAAGTACCAGTTGGCTCTCTCAGATGATTCTGAATTATGAATGTAATATTTTATGTTAACCTTTTGATCTGTCTTTGGTCTTGTTTTAAGCATTTGAGAGGAGCTAGTAACTATTCATCTGTCTTAACCTACCTGTATTTCTTATCTCCATTAGTGAAAAAAGTGATCCTTACTCTAGTAACACATATGGGTTTTACACATCAATGGCCATGATACATGGTGCAAATACAGGCACTGACTGAAAACACCATCCTTTAGTATGTCTGCAGAGGGACTTCTCAAGAGTGAGGCTACTGTGGGCTTTTTAAGACTCTTGAAAATACCTTTTCAGCTGTAAGAATCCCTTACAGGAGCACCTCAAGGAAGGATTTGCACTCACAGAAGAGGACGGTCAGAAAAATTTTACAACTCTTACCCCTAAAACAGTAGTTCTGACCACAGATAACAAACCATAGAATGAATAATCACAGAATGGTCTAGGTTAGAATGAACTGCAGAGATCACCTGCTCCAACCTCTGCATCATGGACAGGGACAGCTCTCAACCAGCCTTGGCTGTTCGATGCCTCATCCAACCTGACCTTGAACACTCCCAGGAAGGAGGCATCCACAACCTCCCTGGGCAACCTATTCCAGAGTCCCACCACCCTCATACTGAAGAGCTTCTTCCTAAGATCCAGTCTAAACCTTGGCTCCCTCAGCTTAAAGCCGTTCCCCTTTACCCTATTGCTAGACACCATCACCAGAAGTCTGGCTCCAGCCTTCCTGTACCATCCTGACCTTCCTGTAGGATGCCAACCTACTAAACCTGCTGTGTTAGATCCTGCTGAATGATGTGTTTGTTAGGGGCTCCCAAAGCAGACATCAGAAATACAGTGAACTGGAATTTGTATTGTGAAAGTCTGCCTGAAAACTTTTAAGTAACCAAGAAGAGTATGAGTATCTGAAAGCTGTTTTGCTGGCTGAGACTGAAAAGTGAGCATAGTTCTCTGTTAAATTACTGTTTGATACAAGTGGATTTTTTTTCTGTTTGGAGAGAGACTTTGGTAAGATTGGCTGCTACTATCAAGACATCTCTCTAAGATTAAGTGTTAAAAACTGAAATGGAATAGCAGATAAAGAAAAAACTACTCTTTGACACACAAACCAAAAATGTAAATGATGGCACTTCTGATGAAACAGCCTGCAATGTAAAATGTGTGTTTGCTTCAGTTTCATTTCACATGAGTTAAATAAAGCTGCAAGGCTCACACTTTCTTTAGAACATTTTATGCTGATGAATCAGTTTTGTAAAAGAGCTGTACTCCAGTGGGTAAAGGAAATGTTATACTCAGTCAAAGCTAATAACTGTTCATCCTGACACGGCATTAATGAAACAGATTCTATTCCAATTACAAATGTGTCTGTAAAATAGCTTGGCACTAAAGCTCTCAAAACAAAAAAGGTGGGGTGCAGGTTGGATAGCAGCTGAAGTTTCACATGATGTTTAGTCTGCTTATTGCCTTGTCCAGTTCAATCGTGCATAAACTAAACACACTTTGGTTAATTCACTACCGAAGCAAGAGCTGTTAAATGGGTTAGAAGATCTTTGAGTAATGCTTTGAAGTGTGTGAGTAAAACTAACTTTCATCAGGGTTTATTCTAATCAATTACTTATTGAGGAAAAGGGGACACAAGTTGCTCACAAATTTCAGACTGAGAATGGACCTCAGACAAAGGAGGAGACAGTCTTTCTGAAGCAGCTCTCATTTATTCCAGGCTAATCTACCCACTCCTTGCTCCTAGCGTATGAACCAATTCCAAGTTCACAGAACTGGAGTTCAAGTGGCAGCCCTGGACACCTGTCTTTCCTCCAAGCTACTTAGTCTTAGAATTTCCCTTGAGGGGTAAAAGGAAAATTCCTTTGCATCTGTCAGCAAGTCACTTGTTCAGATAGTGCAAGGTCGTGAATCATTTTGACAATGTGCAGGATCCTGCTCAATATTCGTGTTCTTACAGGAACATTCTAACAGCAATAGGTAGATGCAATTAGTAAAGCAAAAGCAAATCAGCAGGCAAGATTTCTCTCTAGCATAGCCTCCCTTTCAATATATGGAAGATGTTGACTTGCTGTCGACCTAGTAAAATAAAAATCAGCTTAGCAATACACAAGACAAAGTCTTGTTCCTGGCTCAGGAGTATACTCAGATTTGGACATTTAGACTGAATATTCAGTGTACTTTTGACAGAAGGGAGAATTTTGCTTAGGAGCAAAAAATACTTGAAGACAGCGAAAAGAGATGGGAGGCTTTCTAATCAAGGTCAGAGTGCAGGGTGGCTGGTGGAGCTGCACCCTGCAGCTTTGACAGCTGCAGTTTGAGTTGAAAGAGGTAGCCAAGGCATATCCCACACTGCTCGCAGCAGTAAAGAACAGAGGTGTAACAACTGCAGATTACAGACTGCCACCATGCCTGATGTGAACAAAACCAAACCAGTGAGGCTAGAAAAACACCAACCAGTGTGGAGCATGCAAAAACCAAAGTAGTCACAGAGAGGCTCAAAGAGTCAGGTGCAGAACAGACTAATCCAAGCAGCACGTTGAATTCTTTGGTAAAACAGAAAGATACTTGACCTTACTGAATTATAAAGGGAGATGTTTAATGGCAGTTGATACTTCTTAGTGATTAGTTTATCATTGTAAGAAATACATTTCCCCAAGTAAAGAAATGTCAATTTTATGATTAATTTCATTTCAACAATTTTCAGGGCTTGCAACACATGATAATGACTTACAAAAGAGTGCAATTTCCATTAAAGATGTGCAGGTGGTGAAGGAAATCTGCATATTAAAAGAACAGATTCTTTAAAACTACACAGTTTTGAACCTCAGACTGTGGGCTTTACATAAGTTTTCTCATTATCATAAGATGTTTGTCCTACATCCAATCTTTCCTATGTGGTGTTGTAACAGCTTCATACACAGAGTATTTTATTGTACATTATATAAGGGAAATTAGAACTTGTTTCTAAACAGGTGAAAAAGAAGCTCTGTAGGAAGCCTTATTTGTGGTGAATAAGCATGCTTGGGTTAAACTTGTTTTCCATTCTATTTGCTAATAGCCCCTGTGCTACTGCAGAGATAAAGCAGTGTAAGTGCTTTGTTTTGAAGGACTACAATAGCTGGCTTGCAAATTATATTTAAAAAAAAAAATGAATAAAGCAAGTTTTCAAATGGTGGGAAAAAAACCCCTCAGAATTCCTTTAGATAAAACCTGTCCTTCCCTGGGAGGAACTGTATTATCTAAGTTTGTCATAGCTGAAGGGAACCAACCCCTTAGAAATACACAGCAGGATGGGCTGACTAAAATATTTGCATATGTTGAGCAGAAAGCTGATTTTCCACAAGTAAAAGAGATTGTGTGATACAGCAATTGGATTTTTCCAAAGCAAAGAGATGCAGACAGAACTGTTAACTGATTCCTATAGTGACTGGGAATTTTCTCACAGTGCAGGAGCCACTGGGGCAGTGTAATTAAATATTGAGGTCCCAGTTGTGAGGCCTAGATCAAAAAAAACATGTAGCTACAGACTTTTCATTCTCTGTGTGACTGAAATCCTAAAAGTGATGGATGGGATTCAGACAGATGCCTGCAATGAAGCTGGCTGCAGCCAGTTCCAAATGTGGGCGCTGGGACTGCTGCTTTCCAGAAGCTATGGAAGGAGCCAAGTCTGGCAGCCATGGATTGTAGGAGTCTTAACTATCTCCTCACAAGTTTTGAGCCTGGACTTTGTAAGATGTAACCAGGGCACAGGAGAGGTGCCAAGTATTATAACAGGGATCACTACTACATCGTTAATGCGACAAGTAGCAGGTAAAAGGTGCCAGAAGAGTTAAACAGAACAATAAATTGGTGTAATTAACAATTAAAAAAATGGGGTTATATAATGGAACATTAAAGAAAAAGTGATTAAAACAATGTAATGCTTCCAAAGTTTAACCAGCATGACTGTTGCTCACCAGAACTGAACTCAGAGCAGGAAACATGAAAATAATTTCATTTTCTCTCTTTGGGTGTTGTAGAAGGTTCCTGACTATCTACCCAAATCTCTCTATGGGAGACATGCTTGTGAAAGCAGAGTCAACATATGAAGTGGAGCCTTAGAACTAAATTATAAGCAATAAATCATATAGGCTGGTGCTGGCTTTCAATCTCCTTGTCTCAGACATTGTCTGGAGTTTTGCAACTTGAACGGTAATGAAGAGGTGGTTTAGATTGAAGTTCCTTCTCTAGTCTTATGATGAGGTTGTAAGAGTTAACCCTTGTGCTGCAAGGTTCACTCAAGTTCATTGAGACATGTTAATGATAATTGTCTTGGTAATACATGGAACAAAGTGCAAACACAGCTGAGGTTGGAAGGGACCTCCAGACATTGTTTGGTCCAGTCTCCCCTAGTCCAGCATTATAGAACTCACTTGTTGATAGACTGAGCAGGACTGGAGCAGTAATCCAGATGTATTTCTAGTTCAGTCATGTTGTGTTTACAGAATGAGAAATAATTCCATCTGGACAGTGTGTGCTTTTCATTTCTTGTTGGATGCCATATTTTGTTTGGACCCTTGGCTTTAAAATTAAGGAAAAAAAAAAAAAACAACTCTTTTCATTGCAGAAAATCACCACAGCCCCAAAAATAAGCCCTCTCTAAACAGATGTTTAATTTTCCTGTGCACTTAATTTTTATACAACTCAGGTGATAAGAAAGCAGGCGATTACTGTTATTTGGGAAGCCATGTGGGTTTTATTCCAGTTCATAAACTAATTTTAAATTGGATTGTTCCACACATGATTCTTTTTCACATATTTATTTACACAAACCATAGAGCCTTTGTGGAATGCTTGGTACACAGTGGAACTTGACATTTTCTTGGCTCAAAAAGGAGAAGACTGACCTCATCTACTTTAGCCCACTGAATACAAACTTTGCATTAAAGATGAATAGAATCATAGAATGGTAAGGTTGGAAGGGACCTCAAGGATCATCTAATTCCAACCCCCTGCCATAGGCAGGGACATCTCCCACTAGTACAGGTCACTCAAGGCCTCATCCAACCTGGCCTCGAACACCTCCAAGGAGGGAGCAGCCACAACCTCCCTGCGCAACCTGTGCCAGTGTCTCACCACCCTCACTGCAAACAACTTCCTCCTAACATCCAGTCTAAATCTCCCCTCTGCCAGTTCAAACCCATTGCCCCTTGTCCTGTCATTACAAGACCTTGTAAATAGTCCCTCCCCAGCCTTCCTGTAGGCCCCCTTCAGAGTAAGTTAGTTGAGTTAATGCTGTATTAGAAGAAACTATGAGAAGTCAAGGTCAAGGGCAGAAAGAAAGTGTCTCAAGCTCAATGAAATCAAATGTTCAGCAGGCAAGCAGAGCAAGGACCAGCGCTACTCAATCTTGGGAAAGTGTCAAGATAAATAGAAGGGGCAGAGATTTTTAAATATCCATTCTGAGGCCCTGCATGGTCTGAACCTAGTTCAGGATGAAAAGATAAACCGAGGAGTATGCAGATGCATCAGGCAGCTCTGTACTGTTGTGATGTAACCTATGCCAAAGACAGGCTGCACCAGCAAATGCCTCCTTCTCTCTGCCATTCTGACTTGGCTGTGGAATTCTTCTCAGGGCTACTAAACTTCTAAACTCAGCTTCCTCATTCTGTGCCCTTTCCTTACTGTCAATAGTAAGAACATAGAATAGTTTCCCATAAAGACACTAATACACATGAAAGGTTACAAATGAGTAAGAGTAATTGCCCTTTGATTTTTCAGACACTCTCAGGCTAACACAAACCCACTGCAATTTCAGCACTCTTGTCAAGCTCTTAGAGGAAACCAAAATGTTAAAATTGCTAGATTGCATATCTAATCATAGCTGCCTTTCTCTGCCTAAAATTTTTAACATGCTGATTCCAAAACACTGCAGAAAATTCTGTGTGTCTTTCATACAAAATAAAATTAAGCCTAATGAAACTCGAGATGCAGTGCAGGCATTAATTCAAATTGCATCATAAGCCCCACCCAGACTATCCATGTTTTACATGCTTCAGTAACACAGATACATATCTACATAACAATCAAATATGTACAGTGGAAAAGTGGAAATTCAGACTCACTGTTTCAGTTCAGGCTGTCTCCATCAACAAAAACCAGGCAGGCAGCAAGCAACTCAAGGTGTCCAAAGGTATCCTGTAAAATAAGCCAAGCACAGAGATAAAGATACTGTGAAGGACAAAGCAGAATTGAGTTTATACTGAAAATATGATAAGTAGAATAGAAAAAAAAATATTTAGTGATAGAAAGCCTTCAACAAAATATTCAGTAAGAAATAATCTGTTTTCTCTCTCTCAGCACTGAATGAACAAAAGAAACTTCCAACTCTACCTTGTAGTCATCTCTAAATTATGTTGTGCTCTACTAAAAATTCCTTTACATTATTGTGCTGGTT
>WBNM01027435.1:0-35327 GCA_013399055.1 Ramphastos sulfuratus | reverse complement strand
TTTTTTTTTTTTTTCTCCAATTCGTTTGAGAGCTTCACTCTGTTGGCTCTTTAAACCCACGACACCTGTGTGTAGAAACCTGAGCTCTGAGAATAAGGGCCTGTAGGGAAACATTCTGAATTAACTGGACATGTGAGCAATCCAAGCTGTGTTAACTGCTAATTGTAAGCTGAAGTTTCAGTCTACATGAAGAGGTTATCCGAAGGGCAAGGACACAAGCTACAGCAGCCCGCAGAAGAACTACAACAGGAGATTCTAACCAAAACAACGGGCGTTTTGAACAGATAATGATGCACCAATTGCTTAAGTGCCCTCACAGCTCGTGCCCTAATGACTCACACCAATTATACAATGCCACCATAGTTTGCATTTTGGCAATTTTGGCCAGCTGCTTGGGGAAACAGCTTGTCCCTTAATGATTTGGACCAATTGCTTTGCAATGGGCTGGCTCAAACAGTCTGTTGGAAGGGTATGTAGATGCCATGTTTGTATTCAATAAATTGGCATTGCTTGGGTCATATTGATCTGCGTGTGGCTCTGTCCAGAAGCTCTAGCCAAAGAAGTCCCAACTACAAGGACCAACAGAAGGCAAGGGGGAAGTGTTTCATTGTACTTCCTCCTCTGAAATACACATAGCATTGCTGTAAGTGATAGCACAGCTTGCAATATTTTCCCAAACTAAAAGAAATTCTTCATGGATTCATTCAGAACAACTGATCTATTAGATTTAATGAGGGTCATCCATCATATTACTTTATGTATTTCCCACCTTTTCACTTTTCTTTTTAGCCACTAATTAGTCTTTTCCCTACTTGTACAATGTAGAGATAAGCTTCACAATCTAATAAGCTTTCACTGTCTCTTATCATTCTTGTAAATATTAGCTGATGTTTTTCCTTACTCCAAGAACTTTCAAAAGTATACCAATCTAAAACACCCAACCCTACTCTGATCTAGAATTTTAAGTAGCTGTCATGGACTCACATTTAAACAGGAACGATGAGAGAAACTACTTAAAATAGCAAAATACAGAAAATATAGAAGTTTTTTTTTCTTTCCCAGAGAAACCTGAGCTGCTTTCTGTCCAGCAAAGTCTTTCCCACCATTAACACTTCTATTACAAAAATAGTTGTAAAATAATTGATCAAAAATTCTCATTCAGGTGAACAAAAATAGGTATCTGAAGCAAATTAAACTGTTAATTATGATGTCATTATTAGCCACATATCCTCAGAGCAAGCACTGTGGCAGTCCTTACAGCACAGGTTTAAAAGGTACAGTAGTACACTGTCACAGAATGGCCAAGACCAGAAGACAGCTCTCAAGATCACTTAGTCTAATCCTCACTGCCTAGAGAAGGGCCACTCACAGCAGGTTGCCCAGAACACTGTCCAGTCAGGTTTAGAATATTTCCAGAGGTGGAAATTCTTTCAGCAAACCATGACAATGTTTGATCACTCAGTAAAATAAGAAAGTTCTTAATTTCACCTTGTGCCCACTGATTCTAGTCCTGTCACAGGGCACCACTGAGAAGAGTTTGTCTCTACCTTCTTTACCTCATCAGATATGAATACATTCGGATAATTTTTTTCCGAGGCATCTCTTCTCCAGGCTGAACATCCCCACCTCTCTCAGCCTCTCTTTATTTATCTGAACATTTTCTGATCTTTAAATATTCCCTCACCAAGTTCTTCCTTGCTCCAGATATTGTTTCTAGCTTCAGGGCCCTGAGACTATTAAAGACTGGCCTTACAACTAGTCTTATCTGCAAAGACTGAGGCAAAGAAGGCATTAAATTTATTCTGCTCCAGAAATTCCTGGTTTGAAGTAACTGGTGTTTACTCCGGCGTTGAAATCTGTTTTCTGCATTCTGCTTCCTTTCTCCTTTCCCATGTATTGATATGTTCTGGGAATAACTTACAGTATTATAAAATTAAAGAGATCATAGAATGCACTGAGTTAGAAGGGACCTCTAGAGGTCACCAAGTCCAAACTCCCTGCAATAAGCAAGGACATCTCCAACCAGATCAGGTTGCTTGGAGCCCCATCAAGCCTGACCTTGAATGTAGCCAAGGGCAGGGCCTCCACTACATCTCTGGGAGACCTTCTCCAGTGTTCCACCAGTCTCACAGTACAGAACATCTCCCTGAGTTCAAATTTAGAGCTACTTTTCCCTAGTTTAAAACCATTACTCCTTGTCCTCATGCTACGTGGCTTTGTAAATGCATTTCCTTAACGAATGTTTAAAGGAGATTCTGTGTTTTTGTCAGTTCACTATTCATTGTGGGTAGCAAAAATAAAGAAGGAAAAAATACAGAATCGACATCTTCTTGCTGTACAAATTAGATACCCTCCATTTATAAGGAGGGGCAAAAATTGTAGTTAAGCATTCACATCATACTTCTGATTTGAGGAGGATCAAGATCAGGCTGTCCATGCAGTTTATGCTTACATGGGTGCTGGTAAATGCATTGATCTGCATCTGTACTGATTTATCTGGCTGGCCATGTGTGTGACTTTATTTCTGTGGGTCTGTCTGTTGGGGACCAGCCTCATTACCACTTCTCTAGGGACAGGAAATTACAGCAGCTGCATACATATCAACCCAGTACAGCAGGAATCTACCTGGACTCTGAAGTCCAACATAACCAGCTACGACTAATGTGGTTTACTTATTTTCACAATGCGAATGAAACTTTAAATATTTCAAAAGCCTTTAGGATTCACCCTGAGGACGTTCTGTAGGATATGGAGAGCAAAGTACCCCTGATGATTGTGATGTCTCTGTTTTAGGTTTTTGGGTTTGGTTGGATTTCTTTTGTTGTTTGTTTTTTTGTTTTTTGGTTTATTTGTTGTTTTTTTTTTTGTTTGTTTTTGGTTGTTTTTTTTTTTTAACAGAATGCAATGTTAGAAGCAAGAAAGAACCTGGCTGTTCTGCCTTCTGCATTCCTCATTGCTGAACTGTAAGAGACTTAAAATAATAGCTTACCAAGGCTCCTGTTTTCCCTCCCATTCAAATAATCTACAGACATGATGTCTAGGATTTTATACATACTTTTCTTTTTTTCAGCCAGAATGGACAGGATTCGTGTGCTCCATCTCACAGAACACTGCACGAGTACAGTTCAGGCTGTAGTTTTTCCTCCCTAAGCCTGGCAGGCTGCTCCTCCCTCCCTCGTGCACTGTCTCAGGCCTTACGCATGCTTTGGTCTCCTGCATAAGGTCTCTGCATGAGACCTTCCCCATCAGACCTTTGCATGGTCCTTCCCCATCAGATCTCATGATCTCTGCAACATTTTCTCCCCTCTGTGTATCCATAGCTTCCCCAGGGCAAAAGTAATCTTTCTGCTGCTTCCAGAGAACTGACATAGTCCCCTTAAAGCCCTTTGCCAGCTGTAGACAGCCCACATGGGGGGCCTTGATAAAGCCAAAGTATATGACATCTACTGCTCCCCAGTGCAGGCCCAAAACCAAAGTGCTCTCAATTTGCCTCTCTACTAACACGTTGTTCCCAGTCATCATGAGAGCAATCAGGCTGGTCAGGCAGGGTTTTACAAGTGATAAATCCAGGCTGGCTGTTCCTTTAAGTTTCTTCAAGGGTTTGGAAATGCATTTCAGGAGGATTTGTTTCATTCCTCACTGAGGTCTTAAGGAAAGGCTGATGTAGTAAACAGGGTCCTCCTCCTTGCTCTTCCTGAGGATGAGTAGAATGGTTGTCTTTGTCCAGTAAACAGAAGACTTTCCTGATTGTCACTACATTTCAAAGGCATCTCCACAGTCTCACCAGACACCTCACTCAGCACCCTGAAATGCATCCTGGTTTGTGCCACAGACTTGTGTGACCCCCAGAGGATGAAATGCTGTCTGCTTCGATCCACCGTTCCTGTGGACAGACTCCATTAGGTGGTTTAGCATCTCTCACCAGGGAAAAAGGCATTGAGTGCCTCAGCCTCCTCCAAGTCCCTTTAAGTAGGGCTGCCGTCCCAATGAAAAACAGACATTCTTCATGTTCTCCATAGCCTTACCTTTGCTACTCACAGAAACCAGCATTGCTGACCTCCCCTGGTAGTACAGCTCTAGCTGAGTTTTGGATTTTTCACACTGGGAGAGGTACAAGACATTCCTTTCTTAGGCCAGTCAGAGGGATATAGAGACATTTCTCATGTCCACTCCTTCCTCTGTGTTGTTTGTTTCTCTGAGCACATGATCTTCCAGTTTTGACTGATTTTTCTTCTGACTGTAATGGATTGTCTGTATGCTAATGACTGACCTCCTCTGCCTGACAGGACACTTTTTGTAAGGTTCTACTGTGACAAATTCCCAAACAAGATGAAGCTCTCTGTCCTTTCCCACATAGTTGTCTTCCTGCTCCAGAATTTTGGCTGTTTGGTGGAATTTCTACTGCAGATGTTCAGGCCTGTGAGTGAAAAAAAAAAACAACAAACCAAAACCAAACAATATCCCCTCCCAAAACCCTCAAAGGTGAATTAATATTTACAACTCTGACTGCGAGACATCATCATGTTTTCACTTTAAGCCATATACCTTCAAAATCCTAAAATTATCTGCATTTTTTTGCTTCTCACCTCAAGTTCCTGTACTTGTAGAAAATTTAATCAGATTTAAAAGCCTGTGGTTGGTGAAAATTACTCCTGATGCAGCTACCAATAGTGAGACCTTATTGCTGGAGATAACACTACAGTATTTCCTAAAAATGTAAATGATGTGGATGTTTCACTTCAGATTCTAGAAATAACAAAAGATATCACAAGCAAAAGGGCAGTTCCAGCTCCAAGGCCAATCTCATTAGTTAGAAACCAAATGAACAATAAAATGAAGGTTCATCCCTACAATTTTAATAAGAGGTCAATGGAGGGCCAACTTAATTTCCTACAGCCTCTGCTCAATGGCATTAGTTAGTAAAATCAGCCCTTGTTTAAGCCTGAATTCAAGCATTAATGTGTTTCTGATATCAATGAGCAAATCCGTCAGAGACAAGTATTTTAATTTTGCTAACATCATTTTATGATTCAGAGACCTACCAAACTCCCAAGTTGCATGGCTCCGAATTCACACAACTGAACTGACACTGAAATAATCGCTTTGCTTTTTTCAGCCTTGAGTGGTGTATGAGAGTAAAATTTTCAGACAGTATTCGTGGTTCCCTGTGCCTGACAAATAGTATGTGGCAGGTTCTTAAAAAGATTTAAGTGACCAGAAGTGGAATGTAGTTCTGGGAATTACGACATATCAATCCTAGTCATGTAGTCTGAATTTCTGACCAAAACCCAAACCAAATTATGTGCTTCACTGCCTTGTCAGCAACTTGGCATTTATTCCTTTAACATTCCTCAAGACAGATGTTTTATTGTCTGTGTCCCTTCAGAGTCAAATTCTAGTAGGTCCTGTTTTGCCTCAAGAAGTCAAATCTGACAGTGAGCTTCTCACCTTCATTTTTTAGGTAATGACCTTTTAACTTTCCTAATCAAAGGTGTCAAGACACCAAAAACAAAGTGCTGAAGGAGACTTTACTGCCTTAAACTACTGATCTTTCTCATGAGAAAAAAAAAAAATGCTTTTTGAAGCCACCACATACCACAGCTTTGAAAATGCCAGCCGTGCATTTTGGTCCCCAGATGGAAGTCTGCAAAGCATGAGTAATCCTATTTGTAAAATATTTCATACCGCACTCCCATGTTCAGAGAATTACATGTATACAATTTATTTCTACCTCAAAAAGTGAATGAAAACTTAGCATTAAAACAATTTTTTAAAAAAATAAATTATTTTAAAAATATTCTCAGAGAAAATGGAAGAATTAAAAAGGAGATTTGAGTTTTTCAAAGCAGTCTTCTCGCCCTGGCATCATTTTTTGACAAACTGCATGGCAGGTAACCAGATAGTAAGAAATCTGAATGGGACAAGAGAAGAGATAGAAGCGGAAAATAAGGGACATATTAAGAAAATACAACAGCTGCACAGATAGAAGGAAAAGGAAGACTTCAGCTAAGACAACAAAAATGATAAAAGGAGCAAGAAATAGACACAAGAGGTGAAATAGAGGAGAAATGAGACAAGAGAGAGATCAGGTAAACATTACTTGTTATTACCTGGCACTAAGCACAAGAAGTATTGTCTCTGTAACAGAAAAGTACAAGAGAAGAATATGGTAGTAAGAAAATTAGCCAGAGGGACTATGCTAATAAAGGGAACCACTAAATGCAAGTACAATAGAATAACCTACACTAAAATAGTTCTAGTGAAAGCCAGTATGTCTGTGAATAACAAATTCATTTCTCATAAAACATTCCTAATGTAATTCCCCTCCATTACCTTCCTAGTGGACAAAATTCTCAGCCCACAAAACTGTCATACATAAGATGAAAAGGTGTCTGCAGTAAAACAGTTAAAATCCTTTAACAAACAAATCAAACTTACAACTCTTGAACCACAGAGGGTTTATAGGAATCCCTCAGAGAAGATGAACGTTTCCATTGCCACTGATCTTGCATTTGCTAGAGTGTCAAAAATCAGAGAAAAGCAAACAGAGAACAAAAGCAGTTCATTTCTCATTGCCTTGTCTGCCCAAGAGGACTGCTGGAACAGAGGGAAAAGGTCATGTTTTCCTAGAGACAACACTAAAAGTTGACACCAGTGAATGATGGGTGGTGTTCTCTTGGAAGAACATCTTTGAGATCTATGACACTTTTCTAATGAGAGGTTTCAAATGCTGCTGTCCTCAAGGTTCAGAACCCTGCTTTGTATTAAAATTGATAGCCTGGAATTCCAGAAGCCTAAATTTGGCTGCAGTGAATTACCATAAAAGTTTCACTCAAAGTTTTTGGTCCTCAGTTCTTAATCTGTAAAATGGTGCATTCTTTCCCCTCCCTTTCCCTTTCCCTTTCCCTTTCCCTTTCCCTTTCCCTTTCCCTTTCCCTTTCCCTTTCCCTGTCCCCTCTCCATCTCTCTTTCCCTTTCCCTTTCCCTTTCCCTTTCCCTTTTTCCTTCCACCCCCTTATTTTTTTTCTTAACCTTTTTTTATTATCTTGCTTTGGTGTTCACTTTTCAGAATCTAAGATTTCTGCTGTTCTCTATTGCCTCTATTGCCCCTTGCAAAGGCCTCAACTGTGTAACTGGACAAATAATAATAACGATGTGGGGCCCTTTCTCTCCCTTTCAGAATATAAATGGTGATGAGTGTACCTGCCTGCCTTAAAGCCTGTCTTCTCTGAGCTGCAAGGGTCAAAGTTTTATCAGCTTGGGGTCATCAGCCCATTATAACTGATTAATGGAGCACTCACCAGAACAAGGACATTGTGAATGCTGTGTTACAGATTAATTATATTAACTTTCTGAAAGCCTTCCAAGTTGTGCATTAAAAGTTGACTAATAAACAACAAATGACAAGCTTACAGGAAAAACACCTTTTCTCCATTAGGCCAAAATGAAAAGTGGGCATCTAAAAGAAAGAAGGAAAAATACACTACCTTATTATACCTTTTAGAGCATACCAATTTTACAGTGCCTGAAGGCTGACAAGTAAATGACATAGATGGTCAAAACCATAAGGAAAAGCAAGAGGGAAGATGTTTGCAATGTCCTTCCTTAATACACTTATTTTAAACCAAAGCACAAGGTGTATTTAAAGGAAACTCTGGAAAAAATGGAACAGGAGAAAGGATGACGATGCACTGAAAGATAGACTCTAGCTATCTGGTTACCATCTCCCTGCTTCACACAGACAGCAAAGAAAAATATTGGGTATCGTTACCTCTGAGGTAGACTACCATTTTAGTCTTGGCTGTGAAGGGAAATTAAGAATGTGCACTCCAAGAGAAACTGCAAGCCAGTTAGAGACTGACCTGCTAGAAAGCAGCTCTGGGAAGTGCTGGTGAACAACAGGATGATCATTAGCCAGCAATATGCCTTAGTGGCCAAGAAGGCAAATGGTATCCTGGGGTGCATTAAGAACAGTGCAGCAAGCAGCTGGAGAAACGTACTCCTCTCCCTCTGCTCTGTCATGATGAAGTGTCATCTGAAGTACTGTGTCCAGTTCTGGGCTCCCAGTTCAAGAAGGACTACTTGAAAGGTAGTGCAAAGGCCTGCAATGATGATTAGGGGATTAGAACATCTCTCTTACAAAGAAAAGCTGGGAGACTTGCAGGTTTTTTATCCTAGAAAAGAATGAGTGGGGAATCTTATAGTGCTTATAGATGCTTTAAAGGCAGGTATCAGGAAGATGGGGTCAAACCTTTTTCCGTGGTGTCCAGTAGCAGAACAAGAGGTACCAGGCACAAACTGGTATATAGGAAGTTCCATCTAAACAAAAGGAGGAACTTACTTACTCTGTGAGTGGTATAGCTCTGGAACAGCCTCTGTCTCTGTGATCATTCAGAACTGTCCTGGCAGGCATAAATCCTGCCAGGCTGGTTTAAACCCTTGCTCAGTCCTCCTTCTGTTCAGGGTCCGGAAGTTGAAGCAGATTGAGCTAAGCTAAGCAAAGCCCTGAGGCTAGGAGCTCAGCACTGTGTCAGGTGTCTGGTGCAGCCCCTCAGTGTGCCTGCGTNCAGATATATTAATAATAATTCATAACCTTATATTAATATCTCATCACAAGAACCCATCTAGATATGTTCCTGTGCCACCTGCTCTGTGTTAATCTACTCTAACAGGGGGGTTGGACTAGATGATCTCAAAAGGTCTCTTCCAACTCCTATCATTCTGTGATTCTGTAATTCTGTAAAATAATAAAAATAAATACTTTCTCATATTTTTAGAAAAAGCAGATAAAGTGAGGTTCACGGTCTTTTCAGTTACTCCTTCTGACAGTACTCACTAATAGTTCACATCAATTGTTTATGTAGTGAGCCTGTGAAATCTGTTCAAAATCCACAGTGAGCATTAGCTTCCAGATGTCCCAAAGCGTATCAAGAACTATCACAGACCTTGTTGACAGCTTTGCAACTCTACAGTGCTAGGTGAGAAGCTGGTGCCACACGGTTCTGTAGAGCTGTGCAAAACAGGGAACTTCTATTCAATGCACGTGTTAACACACTGGGAAGAATATTGTCTGCATTTGGGACTTCCAACCTGAGCTTATCTTGATTAAACGTCTAAATGAATGGTACGTGAGCAGGATCAGGATTTTTCTGTTATCATCCTTCCTTGTTGCTTTTCAAGCTGATAGTGCCATCTTCCCTATTTTGAAAAAAACACATTTGTAGGTCTGTGTAGTGGATTTGACTATAACTGAAAAAAAATATTCTGCAGTCACACATAGGTCAGAGCACTGGGGAAATACAGATATTTTATTCTGTCCTTTATTGCATGCATGTGATTTTCCCCCTCTTTTTCAGGACAATTCATTAAATATTGAATACTGCCTTTTTCTGTTTGCGCCTCATTAATGACAGAGGACTATGTAGCTTTGTTTTCCTTGTTCACTTGATTTTGCAAGAGACTATGATTTTCAGGAAGTTGCTAAAAACCAGGGAATTCATTTCAGTGCCAGCTTCTACTTGTTTGATTATTTGCTGGTCCAATTCAGGGATAGAAGAGGAAAATGTTGGTTTGGCCAGCCCACAGTTTTGATGTTTTCCTTAATTACATAAAATACAATGGTAATCCATTGCTTAGCAGTAGTCATTTCTGTGGCAAGTATGCAATGTGTTTGCACTTAAAGTCATCTCACAAAAGCAGTCTAGTTCATTTATAAAACAAACCAACCAACCAAACAAACAAACAAAAACCAAACAAAATGAACCAATCATATTCCTTGTTCTCCTCACAATACACTCTTCCTGGTTATCTCTGAAGGTCACTCCAAAGTGTCTTAAAACTTGCCTGTCACAGATTGCCTGAGACACCCTTGCATCTACAGAGCAATAAATAAATAAATAAATAAACAAACAAATAAATAAATAACACTTATCAGCTCTTAATTCCAGCACAAATTACATTTACTGATGCTCAAATAAGGTGTGAGAGATGCAAAACCCCATCAAAATGCTAGAAATAAAGGGGCTGGCATAATAAAAATAAAGTGTTATAAGTGAAATGAATCTCTCTGTCATGATTTTATTAATGTGCTTTAACCACCTGTATCTCTTAGCAGCTCTCTACTTTTGCTAAAACCCTTCAAAAAGTCAAAAGAAGATTTACTTTCTATAGGATGTAAGAAGAAGGAAATTTGGCCCAAATATATATTTGTCTCCTAATTTAAACAAACAAAACCAACAAACAAAGAAAGATTAAAAAAGTCATGTAAAGAGAGAATAGATTTGAAGGAGATTTTATTCCATAGAAATTCTCAGCCGCTTCTTAAGATATACTGTCTGTGGGATGGGAAGTTATCAATGCCTAGTAACCTCCAGCTGTTCCTTTTAAAATATTAAATCAGTTGGCATTTACAGATTTTCTGCATGAACACAACATGCCAAAGCATACTTGTGGAAAAAAACTCTGTGGCAAATTTCTCTCTTAAATCAGCTAATTTCTACCACTTCCCTCAGAAACAAATGGGGTCTATCCATTAAGATTAACTGTAAGGATATATATTTCTTGCTCTTTACCCAAATACCCTACTTCACCTCAAATATAAGACAGCATGAAAGCTTCCAGTCAAAAATGAGCAAAGCTAGAGGATTAAAACCAGCTTTTCAGGAACTAGTTAGGAAAAAGAGGAGAGTGTAGAAGTCCTGTTACCATCCAAACAAACAAAGATTGTGTTACTATGTGGAAAAATATTTTGTTAAACTCATTGTCTTATGATATAATAAATGTTCAAGAAAAAGATTTCCTTTCTGCAACAAGTGTAACCCTACACCAAGCACTGCTCTGATGAAAGTATCTTACAGTAGCTATATTATAGTGTGCTACAGTGGTGGCAAGTAGGAACTCACTCTTTGACATAACGGATTTTATTTCGGTAGGCTTTCTCCTCTATTGAGAAAACCCCTTCTCTTCATGAGGCAGAAGGGGGAAAAAAAAGTGCTGATGGGGTTAATTACTCATGTTCTGGATCAGTGTCATCCAGGTAAAATCATCTTTTCCTTCTTACCACAGTATGAGCTTTTAGCCACACTCTTCTAGGATTTCAGTTCAGGTCCTTCACACAAGTGTCTCCAGTTTCTTATTCATTGTCTCTTTTCATCTAATACAATTTTTGCATTTCCTTGAACCAATGTACTAGAACACACTATTTTGCTTTCTGATAGATTTTTGTGTTCTCTTTGTGTATTTTGAGCTTCAGCTGCCATTTAATCTATTAGTTCATCTTTTATCCTGTGAAAAACTCAAAACACATAAGGGTTCCAAAGTTTGCCAGTCAATGTTCTTGTTTTTCAGCTCCTTAGAAAACAAAATAACACAAAAACCATTGTGAAATTTTATCATACTTGTGTAGAAAAAAAGGAAAACAAATAAAGTATGTACATATACATCCCTGTAACACTTCAGTACTTGAAATGTGGACAAATTCTGTTGTCCTGTTTATGTGGAAATTCCACATACATGTTTTTTAAAACTCGTAGAATTAGGACACTAGACTACAACCTGAGTCCTCACTTAGTTTCACCTTGCAACCACACGCTTAGAGTAGCTGCTGATATTTTACCTCATATGCATTTCATGTATACATTTGCTCACTGTATCATAGTCAGTTTTGTTGCTTTCTGAGTAATCACCTAAGTGTTTAGAGCCCACTAGAGATAAATAACTTGGAACGAACAATTTATCTTTACAAATGTCACCCTTCTTTCAAAGTTTTTCCTTGCGTGTCAACTACTGCTCTCAAAGGTTCATTATGCAAAATTCTTCACTAAATAATTTCTGCTAACTGTTCTGAATTTGCAAGTTTTGGGAGAAAAATTCACAAAAAAATCTGTAAAATATCAAACAGGCTGCTAGCTCCAATTGTATAAGAATATGCAATATTTCTATATGTTTGAAATTTTTTGTAGGTAAGTTTAGAATATAGAACATAGTATGTTTGCAATGAAAGCTTCACCTTTCACCTCTGTCACTTGTGAAAGCTGCCAACCATCCATCCCTTTTCCAGTTTTATTGCTGACTTCTAACTAATACTGCATATATTCAGATAAATTCCTCTCAGACTTTTGCCATTGAGGTCAGTTCCCACACAGATTCAAGATATGTAAGATGGGACAATCAAAAATAGCAAGGGAATTTTCTGTGCAAAGGACGCCTGTGCAGCAGGAGGACGCTGCTCCTCATGCAGCTGGTGGATGTAGAATTTGTGTGTAGCTATAGAGCAGAAGATTGCAGCCCTGAGCCCACAGCCTCACAGCCAGCACTCTGCCCCTTTAAGCACCATTACCATCAGCTACATTGTCCTTTGCACTCAAGTTCTGCCAAAAGGTCAGGAGAACCAGCACTGGGGAAAGAGTATGAGCCACCATATAGCATGAAAAGACAGCAGTGCCCTCTTCAACAGACACAGCTGGATTACAGCCTCTGTGGCAGCTTCTCCTTGCACTGCAGAGCTGCAATTCTGATAGGAGCCTGTTAAGATATATGCAATCCAGAAAAGAGCCACATTCTACTAGGACAAAGTGGCCTTTGGCTGTTCTTCCTGCTAGAGATAACCTTCAGTACAACAAGTTGATAAGACTCAAAGATGGGCCTGTCCAGAATAGATCTGCAAGTGATCACACACTGAAGAGAGTGTCTGAGCTGTAACTGAAATCTCAGCCCATGTTTGCATACTTGGACTGCTATTAGGACAAAAGGAGAGCAACGGACATGCTAGATTGTGTTTATGACTTAATATGTTCTTGTGTGGTACTAGGCAAAATGGTCCCTCACTGATAGATATGTGCAGCTTTCTGCAGGTTCCAGCAGATGGAGCATCACATACTACTGACCCAGACAGTGAGACTTTTCTGTTTTGTTTTTGTTCAATGAATTGGAAATAAAATCTTAAAAAATCTTTACTGCCAAGAACTTTAATTGACCAATTTTAGAAAGCTCTCATGGTAGAAAATAGCTTTTATCATTCAGAAGTGTGTGTGATCCTGAATAAACACTGAGTAGCTCTTTGCTAGAAGTTGATCTTCTTAGCCTACCTTGAGGTTACTTTTTTTCCCAACAAAAAAGTTTAGCCTTTATATTGTTTAAATTCAAATTCAAGAACATTCTCAGTTGTATTAACTCTGTGGTATTCAAAGTTGCTAAATACACACCCATTGATCTAACCAGTTTACCAAACATAGCACTGAAGAATATTTTATCAGCCTTTTAGTGTTGGCCTTTTTAGGCTTTTCTGGAGAGAACATGGAATCTGTTGGTTTTTTTTTTTTTTTCCTACCAGCATTGGTAGAAAAAAAACCTTGATTAGCCTGATCTATAAAGTATCATAGCCTGAATATACCTCTTAACTGTAATGTGTCATCTTTTAGCTCATCTGGGAAGCTTTGATGAATTTTTGACTGTAAGGCCATGCATCGACATATTGCCCAGACCAGCTTATTCCATTATAGGTTAGGTACTCACCCACTTACAACAGACCTTGGCCTGTTAAGTTGATGAGTTGTACAATTCACCACCTAATATGGCACCAAGAATTAATTTTGTTTAGGGTTGCGTATAGTTCAGACGGGAAAAGATGGTTTGCTTAATGAAGCCTGGGTGAGCACAACTGGTTGTCAATTGCTCTGGCTGTAAAAACAATATTGTTTCTGTCATTGCTCCAAAATTACTTCAAAAAGTGTAGTGAGGAAGGAATAAATTGCATAGCTGCTGGAAATAAACAATCATACAATCCTTTCCATGGACTCGGGGAGGACATGATGAACTAGAGAAGTCTAGTTTCACAATGGATGGGGAGCTGATGCATCAAGAGATGGCAAAACACTCTAACTACAAAACATACCAGGATTGTGGAAATGAGAAGAGCTATCAAAATGCCCAAATTTTAGAAGCAAAAGTAGACACAGGATGGAAGAATGGAAGACAGAGCAAACACCCAAACAGCACTGGCTGGATGAAAGGGCCCAAAGGGTGGTGGTCAGCAGAGTTAAATCCAGATGGTGACCAGTCACAAGCAGTGTCCCCCAGGGCTCAGTGTTGGGACTACTTCTGTTTAACATCTTTATTGACCATGATAAAGACACAGAGTGTGTCATCAGTAAGTTCACAGATGACACCAAGTTAGGTGGCAGTGTTAATCTGCAGGAGGGTAAGGAGGCTCTACAGAGGGACTTGGATAGATTGGATTGTTGGGCCAATGTTAATGGCATGAGTTTCAATAAGGCCAAATGCCAGGTCCTGCACTTGGGCCACAATGACTCCCAAGCAATGTTACAGGTTTGGGACAGTGTGGCTGGAAAGCTGCCTGTCTGAAAGGGACTTGAAGGTTGCAATAGACAAACAACTCAATATGAGCAAGCAGCGTACCCAGGTGGCAAAGAGAGCCAATGGCATCCTGGCTTCTATTAGAAATGCTGTATCTAGCAGGAGTAGGGAGGTGATCATCCTCTTATACTCAGCTCTGGTGAGGCCACGCCTTGAGTATTGCATTCAGTTTTGGGCACATTGAGGCTCAATCTGATCACAAATAACTAGGCAAGCATCAGGGAAGATGTCAGACAGAGACTGATCTAAAATACTAAGGCAAAGGACTGAATGATACTGACTAACACAAACCACAAGTCTGCAATTTTAACTGCAAAGGCTAACAAATCATTGCAGATAATGATATGCTAATCACAGATATCCACACTGCTGCAAAAAGAAGATAGGTTTATGAAAATTATATCTCCAAGTTCAAAAATCAGTGACTTAGGATCTTCAGAAACCAGCTGCTGAGCTAGTGTCTTACTGTGTTTTGCAGCTTGATGAATAACATCAGTATAATCTTGCTTTTTATTTAAACTGCTTGAACAATAATAGGTAACTGGGTAGGAGAAAAGTATTGAAGAAATTACAGAATCTTTATTTACAACATTGTTAGGGAAAAGCAATTGAAGACAGAGAAGTGGACAAGTCACATTATTGAAATCCCCCTTGAAAGCTATGATTCTGCATAACTGGGTGTGGAGAGGACTCAGAAGAATAAATAAATAAAAACAGTTGGTGCATTGTCTTGCTTTTTAAAGGAGATGAAAATAAGCCTAGAACCCAGAGCTTCCCTAATTCAGTCCTATTTACTGATTTGTAAGCAGAAAGGCAGACCTTCAATAAAGTTAAACCCCTGGTAGTGACAAGGGAAGATCAATATATCATCTGGCATTTTAGAAAATAATGTAAGTTAAACATCCAGTAAATTACCCTTTAAGGAAGGAAAAAAAAAAAAACAAAAACCAACAAACCAAAAGAGAAACCCCTAAACCCCAGATATCACAGCCCTAAGCAAACAAACGACATAAACCACAACTGAAAAAAAGCTTTCATTAGGGTGAGAAAAGTTATATGCCTACATAATCGCAGAGATTTGGGAGAACAAAATCTTTGTCACAAATAGTTCCTGTAAAAAAAAACCCGAATCATTATAGACAAAAGCTGTTTGTGAAAACATAAAAAAGCACCACAACAAAAAACCCAAACCTACAAAACAAACAAAAACCCCAACCAACCAAAAAGCCCCCACCTGAACAATGACACCCAAAAAACTCAAAACCAAACAAGCAAACAAAAAACCCAACAATAAAACAACTCCAAAGAAAGAAAGCCCAAACAAATAAACAACCCAAACATTCTAGAAACATACTAAGAAGTTCAACAGTTATTTCAAGGTAAATACATCTTAAAAAAGGCATTTCCATTGTGTGATCAAAACTTAATTACACTAAAACTTGAACGGCTGATTTCAAGATGCCTCCTGAAAACAAAACAAAAGTAAAGAGAGCTATTACAACACTGTATAGATGAAGTGTGAGAACATTTTTTTTTTTGAGCAAAAGTAATTTGAGATCTGAATACATACACATTTCTTAAAAAGGACATGTCATGAGTTTAGTTTTAGTGTACAATTTTTTTCCCCTCTAATTCTCTTCCCATCCCCTAAGGCAGCTCAAGTAGTAATTAATCTTTAGCTTTACAAGAAACAAGAAAGTTGGGGAAAAAGGAATAAGACTGCTTACACATTTTGTAATTTGATATGTAACTGCCCAGTGGGGATTTTATTACAATGCATGCAATAGATAAAATTAATCCCTACAAGTATGCTGTGTTATTTGTTCAAGTTAGGAAAATTGAGCTCAGCTCTCTGGAGGCAAACTAGAATTAGTGTAGAGAAAGCTCATTCTGCAGTGAAGATACCCTGACAATACTCTTCTCCCTTTCTGTTACTTATCCCTCTGGTTACGGGGCTCTTGATCAATCTTTGCTGCTTTCCCACAAGCTCTGGTTACAATGACATAGCAAACTGCTCACGTGCCTCCTTGTGCTGCTTCTCTCTCTTTCCCCGATGGGGTGAGAAGTCTTCAGTGGCTTGCAAACTCTCTCTCCACAGCTCCTTGTTTTCTCAGTGATCTTATGCCCAGTTCCTTCTTAACTGCTTTGTATCATGTTCTTCCACAGTAGTACAGGAGCTCTCTTACGTGCATCTACAGGGACAGAAACACTGAGCTGAGGAAAATGAAGAGTCATTGTAATTTAACGTACTTGTTCCCTGAAGCTTTTCAATCTTGTGAACAGTCAAGCCTGCATTGCTTACTGTGTGTTTGTAGGGACATTTATCTGATTTGACACTATATAAATGCTGGTTAATATTTTCACACCGTTTTCCTTACTAGGGCCTTACTCTGAAAACATAAACTACTTATAGAAGTACCTATCAGAAAAGATAAAATCTAATTTCCAGGTATCATTTGACAAGAGTGATTTTATTCATATGTGAAAAATATGTCCAAGTGCAGGCTTCAAAACATTTGAAAAACTGAAACTCTAGTCAATGGGTTCAGGACAGACACCTCAAAGAGTGAGACTTTCTGGTACACACCAGAGAGTAGGGTCAAAGCAGGCAATCTGGACTTGTACTGTACCTTGAAATACTACTGTCAAAAGCACAAAACTTTACTACTTCACTAGTGGGTTGTTTGTTTGTTGTTGTTTTTTTCCCTGTTAGCCACAGAAGGATCACAATTAGCAGTTCTCAATCTCCAAGGCAGCAGCCAGCTTCTCTCAAGCAGCTTGTGCCTCCTTTGAGCACAAACCCAAGCATAAAAATAGATGATCTTTGTAAATTGTTTATTCTTAAAGAGACTGTGTCACAGAAGGGCTAATATGACACACTTTCAATTTTAATGGGCAATCATTTGTCTCAGTCACTGACATAACAGTTAAGGATCTCATGTTTCACTGCCTACGGAAATGTGTCTTTCTCACTCAACACTTCCTGTGCCTTTGAAGGAAGCTCCACGTAATTTGCTTGTAATTTAGAAGAAACTAGAAGCTATTGACTGTCATCCATCCTTGATGCATTCAAGAGAAGGTAGAACAGCAACCTTGCAGAGTACCACAATTTAAAATAAAAGATTCGATACAGCCTCAAACGCTATGGGGAAAAAAAAAAAATTACATTCCATTTCATTTCTATGTCACTCCTCAATCCAAGCTCCAAAAGGCATGAATGAGTGAAATCTGCATGCCTCTGCTGCAAACAAAATACTGCAGTAGGTCTTCATGTTACAGAAAGATAGCCTGGAAATTACACTGAAGAATGCAGAAACTACTTTGGATCATTAGCATCCTTATAGTGTTCCATTAACTCCAAATTGTTTCATTATCTCTGTGTAATTTTTTTAAATCTCTGAACATTATGATATTGTTTAAGTTAGTTTTCTGGCAATCAGAAGAAACGTCAAACTCTTTTTTTTCAATATTTATAAGTCTGGATGAGCTGTAAATTCGTACCTTAAATGCTGTCTGGTCCTGATGTTCTGCATTTCAGGACTGCAAATAAAGGACCAAAAGCTCATCAGTCTCCTGTGTACAGGCTGAAAGAAATGATTGAGGTCATCTCGGAGAGAGCTTGCCAATCACATGCTTATCAATAGCCTATTATAAGGACCTAATCCACCTTATTAGAGCAAATAGAAGTCAAATATTTGTCATTATGAGTATAAATGCATGATGTGGATTTAATTTTATAGTAAATCAATCATTTATGAAAACGAATCCTGCGTTTCTCTCCCTTATCAGCACCACTGTACAAAACCAAGCACATAAAACTAGAGGTGAACAAGATTATTTTTGTCTTTCAAAACATAGCTTTGTAAATACAGATCCACCAAGGTTTTTCAAGTTTTTCAGAAGTGGTGCAGTAATTTAGGAGGTATGTTCTATTGAATGTTTCATAGAAACATAGTATTGAATCATAAAGCTGCTTTTGAAGATTTCTATCATTACCCATCTTTTAAAGCTTATTTTTCTGTAGGTCACATAACACCAGCTCTCCAAAGATGAACCACATATAAATGACACATAAATAGAGTATCATCTGTTGTCATGGATTCCTTCAGCTAAATAGAGTTAAAACAGCTTCTTTAAATCTTCCTTTGCTTCTTTTCCATACAGAGGTACATTCAGCAGATCCATTTAACTACCACTGTACATAGAAATGTGCACACGAATCTCTATACTGAAATGTGTTTTGCTCTTTCACTCATATTCGAGAATTCTTATAACGAGGATGTTTCTTTGATTGATGTACTAAACAAATACATGCAATAATGCCACAACAATAAAAATAAAAATGTAAAGAAACAAATGTTTTCTGTTAATGAGTATTTGTTTATATACATGCTTCTGTAAAAGACATAGATCTTTCCCAACCCAACCAAATTTGGAAGTACTTCATACTGCTTAGTCTAATAAAGTACAGTAAGCTTTATATCTGTGCCTTAAAGTTTATATAGCTAGCCAACACTATGTCACCCTGCACATGTGCTTCTTGGACAGCAAGCTTGGTACACAATTCACAGTAGAATAAATTCCTTCATAATGTCTTAAAAACTATTTGAGATGACATTTGTCACAAGGTTGAATCAAATGAACAGCATTTACTATGCCTCATCACTCTGCATTACCTGTGATAATTCAATCACTTGCAATCATGTAAAAATATGGATTGCTCTGGAAATACTACTGGACAACTCCAATGTGACTATTTGGAGAAATGAAGGATGAAGAATGAAACAATTCCCATTTCTAAGTAGAGCACATCACAGTGAATCTCTCTAAAATATCACATGTATAAAACAATCACCACAGAAAACCTCTCTATATCCCACTGAAAAGTTATTCATGCCAGTAATCTACATTATATGAAATAAAACCACAACGGAATATACTGGTAAGGGCATAGAAATGGCCATTTTTATACTTCTAGACACATTTGCAGCAGACTTCAGTACAGGCTCTTCATTAAGAGTGAGATTTTATATAATGAATAATGCAGCAGCTAGATTACGTCTGATACACGCTGACATTTTTGTTGGTCTTTCACAGATTATAAAGTAATAAGAGGAAACATTCTAAAGAAGCCAAAGGCTCACACAGAGGATTTAATTTCCCTCCCAAACCTTGAAAAATTCTCAGGAGAAAAGCAATAGGGAAGCAATATGTAGTGACTGACCTTGTGTTTTTTTGTTGATATTTGATATATTAGAGATAAACGGTCAACAGTGAAATGAACAGAGTATTACAGAGAAGAACTTACTTTGAGAACCATGTTTCTATCGGTACAGATATATTTCCCAGTCTTCAGGAACTGGGAAATTCAAAACAATAGCATATTGGAAGAAATATAAATCTACTAAGCAAAATTTATGCATGTATGTCTTTTTATATTGCTTACAGTCCTAAAATTTCATAAATTATATTTCTGAAGTTATTTCATAGCTAAAGGTTTGGAGACCTAATTTGAACTTTGCTATATTCATTAAATATTGTTGATTCTATATCTGAGGTTTTAGCACTGATAATTAAGCACAAGATATTCTGGATTTCTGATCTACAGACACTAGAAAATGATGAAGTAGCTAAGGTAATTGTCATATTCATTAATTAGCATCAGTAAAGTAAAACTTTAAACTTCTTTATTACATCACCTACATAGTCCCAAGCTACATAAAAAAGGTTTAAGTACAAAAAGCGTCCTTATTCTGTTTCCACAGCACCTCCTAGGTCACAAACCAATTGCATTTTCACATTCAGGATTTGCTCAAAAGACATTTTGGCTATGACACCTCAAGTACAGATGTATTTCTGTTATCACTGATGAAATTAACACTTCCTAGCACTCATTCTAGAACAAAGTTACAACTTTGGTTAAGTAATTACAGGGTGGAAGCTTTTTAATTTTTTGTACACCACAAAAAGATTCGCACTTCCAAGCAGAAAGTGCTCTCCTCTATAAAACCAGCTTTAAAAATGCCTAAGCACGGTAATATATACTACTACATGTTTTCATAGCAACTATATTTCTGAAGACTGCAGTTGCTTTCATATGTAAAACATGCAGAATTTGATCACCCCAAATTTTGTAGTATCATTTTGTCTTTAATATTTCATGGTATATGTTTTGCATCTGCAGTAGTTTCTTTGGTGTGTGTGTTAACAAGGGCACTGCAACTTTGTTTCTAGGTTAGCTTCCCGTTCACCATATGTCACAATGAGCTGTAAATGACAGATGTCTTTTACGAGAGAAATGGAGCTTCTCTTTATAGACTTGATATTAATTCTTATAAATAATAGGTCTGCCACTTCCAGTTGTCAGCAGTGGATTAACTGTACCATAAATGCACGTTTAGCAGAGGTTTAGCCAGATTTATTAGTGGAAAGGCACCTGAACTGCTTCGGAATCACATTCTAGCCAGCTGTTTCTGTGTAACATGATGCTCCAGGACCTGAATTATGAGCTTGACACTTTGCACATACTGCTCCCATTGAGCACTGTGTGCCATCTCCTGAAGTCAGCTCTAGTCTGGCATTGTTTTACTTATATTTGGCACAAAACCTTTTGCTTCCCCCACCTGTCTTAAGCAGATCTCTCAGAGCATGTCAGTGCTGTGCTCACCAAACATCTCGGTTGAGGCACAGCTACAATCCAGTGCTGACTCTGGTACATACAGTCAGAATGGTGAATGAGCTCCCATGGGCAAATATCACATTATCACCATCTATATTCCTGTAGATACACTGATATGGTTGTATTTCAGTTCTCAGCACTCAAGGTGGCTAGAATACTATATTGAGACTCGGAAATATTTTTAATAGAAAGGAAAAAACATTATTTGCAAGATTCCTGTTTATATCCTGCAGTATTTTCTACATTATATTTTAGATGCATTTAAGATATGAATCTTGATATTACATAACGTGACTAGATTTCTGAAAGGTTGTTCGACACACCATGTTGGAACTTCATAAAGAAAAAGCTGATGGACTTCAGAAGGACTAAAAAAAATGGGGCGGGGCGGAAAAAGCCACCAAAACACGTAATGAAACTGTATGCAGCTAGGGGCATGCTGGTTTGCTACAATTGTCAGGTTTCAGACTTAACAAGAAAATACTTCTTTAAACTAAACTCTCCCATACTTCCCTGGAGAATATTAATAACATTAATGTGAGCACAACTTTTTGTATGTGAAGGCTAAAGAGAATAAGTGGTGATCATCGTTGCCATCACTTGTACTTCCGTCAGTCTCAGTCTTTCCTCTTTAAGTGTAATGAAGCTAAGTTGTAGGTTGGTTTTGATCACATTAGGAAATGTGATCAGGTCAGTCAGGTATCTGAAGAGGAAGTAGGAAGATTCAGCAAAAATAGAGACAAAGAACCTCTCCACTACCAATAATAGGTTACTGGTAGAGTTCCTGAGTGAGGCACTTTCCTATAGTGCAAAGAATTTGCTGAATTTTAAATAATTTAATGTCACCATAGAAATTATTTCAGATGCATTTTCTTTATAGTAGTACTGGTTTGTGGAGGCAATTCTTTCTCTGCCAGTCAGGATGCCCCATTGCCTACTTGTGTCTGAATCAGATGAGAGACTGAGTGTGACTTTTAACCAATAAGGAGAGCAACATATTCAAAGTACCTTCTACTATACCTATCTAGGGATACTCTTGCAGGGCTGCTCCAGAATCCAGTGCTGTTTCAGAATGCAGAGATTCACTTCCTTCCCCCTACAGTGTGTAAGGACTTTAAGGACTTTCTTTCTCTCCTGATACTGGAAATTTCTGCATGATTTTTCTTGATTTCAAGAAGTATTTTCATGAGCCATACCACACCCTGGCTTAGCTAGACTGTGATTTGACTATGCAAGTCATGTGAAGGTTGTACAACTTTGCCAGAGATGTTATTTTAGTTATTGTGTCTTCTGAGGAGGTATCCTTGTGGTTCCCCTTTCAGTGTTCCCTCTGTGTTCCCAAGCCTTCTTGAACGAGAAGCAGAAGTATGGCATTTGTATTAAGCAGTGTTTCTTATACTAAACCTGTGCTTTCATCTACAGTCGGTTTGCTTCAGTCATATCCATACCTATCCTCTCATTACAGCTTCTTTGTGTAAACATTCTGTTTCTGTCAAGGCTATTCATCATGATCCCTTCTTACTCACATAGAAATAAATCATGAAGGAAAGGATCACGGACTAGCACAGCACACTGACAGTAAATTTCTGTTGCCTTCTAGTTTTAGATGATGCTTTGGAAATATTCCCATTTCTTCAATATACTCAAAAGACTGAAGTGAAGAATAGAAACCACACAGAAGTGCCGTGGCAAATGTCAGTGAGTGACCATAAATGCAATGCAGTAAATGTAGATCTCTATCTTTCTAAACCTTAAGCTAGGACTGATGACAATTTCTCCTCTTAAGGTTGAACAAGGCTAAAGTTCGTGTTTGCTAGATTAAGTACTCCAACACACTTTGTATAACAAACCCTTCATTTATCAACACCTGTCTGAAAAGACCTGTTCTCTTGATCCAGCTGTATATGAAATTAACCATGGTCTGCACATATATGCACGTACTTATCTATGTGAACTCTGGAGCAGCTGTGAAAGTGAAGCATATCTGTCTTAATTTGCATCTCTACACCTTTAAAGTCCATTTAAAAGTAAACATTTTATTCTGCCCCTACACAAATAAAATGAACAAAATCATGTGCTGTTCTTTGAAAATTGTTCTCAAAAGGTCAGTGTCCTGTCAAATCTGGTTTAGCTCTTGTTGAGATAACTGGTGGGTTTTTTCTTGTATTTGCTTGTTTTTCTTTATTTTACCACAAAATGATATGCAGAGTTTGTTATAAAAGTGGATGGAAGGAAGCTATTATTGTCATTCTCTGTGATCCAATACATTAACTAAAGATTTGGAAATTCTATTGCAATTGAATTGTCATAACAACTATTATTTTTATTTTCTTCTGCAAGCTGCCCTTCTGATACAAGTACTTTCACCACAAGAAATTCTATACTAAAATAAATGTTTCATGTTCAGATGAACCAGATTGTTTTGACTTAAAGCACATATTACTTACATAGAACCATAGATCCTCTGAGTAAACTATGTTCTGAGAACAGAAAAGAAACAGCAATATACTCTAGCTTTTTGCACAGGCAAAATAGACTCTATCAATACCGCTCCCTTTTAAAAAATAATTTCAGGTTTTACTTCAAAATCTGTCTGGAAAATCAATGAAGCAATCTGATGAAGCTCTGTTAGGGTTGGGTTTTGGTTTTTTTTTTTTTCTGTTTGTTTTTTCCCCTTGCATACTGTATGAAGTAGAAAATTTTTCACTAATATCTTCCCAAAAATGGAAATTTACCAGAGAAATATGCATAAACTTTGCTTCCAATTTTTATACAGTTTAGTAAATGACATCCTTTGTTTGGAGGAAGCTTTTCTAACACAAAATATTCTCTTTAGCACATCGAGGGTTTTTTTTTATTCCCTTTGTCCCCATTTAGCTTATTACTTGGAGGTAATAGTACTATAAAGTGCTATGTGCCACTGGGAATATCCTGAACAGCATCATTCTTATACTTCCCAAAACCATCTTTAAAGAAATACTAAAGAAGTTTTAATCTAATTGAATGGCATACCAGAGCAAATTTAACAGACCTGTTCTGGTAAATGTTTCAGTGGATAGATGGGAAACAACGAAGTAATGCTATTGGAAAAATTCTCCAGATTAGGAAGTCTTTTGCAAGATGTATTTGACTGGCAAGAAGCACACCCAAAATAATTTGTCCATGACTATAGTAAGGACAAACCTATTGACATGAAGAAACCAGAGGGCCAAAAAGATATGAAAGTGATTTTTTTTCCCCTTATTTGGTATATTTTCCACTCCTATTTGCCACATACCTTGGTGTACTAAATTTGAGCAAGCTTTCATTAACCTGAAATCAGTACTCCACTATTCATATGAGAAGATCTTCCAAGAATCTGCCACAAGGGAATCTCTTCCCAGTATCTTCACTTGCCAGTGTGCTCATGTATAATTTACTCTCATCATCTTCTGCTTCTCCCTTAACCTAGTCTTTTTCATTTTCAAACATGATATAAATGGTAGTAGTCAGTGAAATAAACCAGTTCGCTCTGCACCCTATTTATATGTGACCATCTTGCTTCAGGCACTCACATAACCTACTGAGTACTTCTGGACCATATTTTGCTTTATGCAAACACAGCTGGAATCGGAAAGCACCATTTGTAGAACAATTTTGGGACCACCTATGTTGCGATGCTTGCAGCCTGTGCAAACAATACAAGCCAGCTACTTATTTTTTGCCTCAGGATACTGGGAGCACAGCAGCAAGGTGATTCAGACAGATAACACCCACGTTCGGATTTTGCAGTGTGTGCCAAGCCCTGTATTATCACAGCTATAGTACTATCCCATGAGCCTGCTTCTTCAAAGGTAATTTCATCATGTTTTGACAAGAAATAGTCAATGACTGCAATGTAAGCTTCACCATCAATAATGAAGATACCACAGCTAGGGATTTGTGTTGAGTTGCATGAAGTTTTAGGTATATCAGAGAGAATAACTGATGTCAGAGAGAACAGCTGCTCCTACAGGCCGAGAGACGTGTAGAGAGGAATTTTAAAAAACACTGCTATGAAATAAATATAGGAATAATAATACAAAAAATAAATAAAAGTGTCCTTTCATTCCTTTGACACCACGGTCACATTCTTGGAGCTCGAAGGCCTTTAACAGGGGAATGACTAACTAGAAGACAGTAGATGCCATTTTATAGAGTTGTGTTATTTTGATGGTTGATGCTGTACTTTTTTTCAGTTCAGCTCTAGTTCTGAGCTTTTTAGAACCTTCAACAAGAGGATAAGCAGAATGACAATATAGAGGCTAAGTAGAATGAAGAGAGCAGAGAAGTGGCTATATGATCTCTTAAGGTATTTTTTCCTATTATGTCTAGAGAAGGGAAAAAGAGTCGGGGAGGAGGTTCTGAAATCAGACGAAAATCTCATCACTGAGACAGTATTATCTTTGAAGATGCTCTGGAAAACGTTCTTCTGACTCCTTTACTCTCATTTTAACCCTGTAAATAGGTTAATATCCTGGAAATATAATGAAATTTCACAGAAAATCATGTCACTTATTCTTCATAAAGAATTTAAATGGGAAAGAACTCAATTTAAACTCAAGTTAATGCAATCTAGGGTGTAGCAATCAAAGTGTTTATTACATGAAACAGCATAAACTACCCTAATCTAGGATTTGCTGCATTACCTGTTCTTTCATTGGTGTTGCATCTTCATATGTCCCTTAAAGCTTTAAGTGGTTAGCAACAAAATATTTACCTGTTACAAATTTCATTTGCATTGACACATGTAAAATTCAGTTGTCAAATACATCGTAAGTCCTGAAAATCCGGGGCAATCTCCAAACTTTGTCCTTAAAACAGTTTCCAGAAATCAAAGAGGATTATTTTTTCCCTTTCTTTCTCTTGCCATGGACTTATCTGTCTACAGATAGGTTGTTGCTCTGTGAAATAAAACACATCATCTTTTGATGAAATGCTGAAAGCAACTGCAGCACTTTATTAGAAGTGCCAAGAATTTGTGTGATTCCTGTGCCTTTCCTTTCTGAATCTTCTCTGAAATTCTCGCATGTTTGAATATATCTGGAATTACTTCTTTACCCTTGTGACCTAGAGTTAACATGCTGATGAGACCACATTGCTTGTGAGAGCTTGTACTCAGTAAACCTTTTATTAAATTGTTCCAATTTCACTAAGAGAGATGCAGGAACCCAGTTTATAGGTATGCAACCAGATTAGAGAAAAGCTGAAAAAGAGCCTTTCTCTCCAATACATTACTAAAAACAAAACAAAACAAAACAAAACTCATTCTGGATGGCCTTGAAAACAAGTACCTCAGTGACTTCAATCCTGCTTTACTCCCTTTTTCATTCCCCAAGAAAAGCTTTTTTGTTTGTTTTTGGGGGGTTTTTGGGTTTTTTTGTTTTGGTTTGGTTTGGTTTTTGGCAACAACAGGTCCCAGACTATTACCAGTATGATTTTTCCATCCTTACATCTCCTAGTTTCTGAAATTCACTGTAATTCATTTTACACTGAATCAAAATCAGACATGAGAGGGAAATATCTGCAGAGGTGGGATCATACCTCCGCTCTAGAAAGCAGTCAGGGCTCCACGACTCATGTGGGACATGGCCTTTGTCAGCAGAGCTACAGGCCTAAGACACTGCCCAGGGAAGAGAGAGACATTACTGAACATTTCTGGACATAAAGATGCAGCACAGTGTCTGTGAGTGTCTCATTATCTTCCCTTCTGAGTGGCTTACAAACTGTAATGGATCTTCACAGGCTGGTGCTGGGGGATGGATTAACTGCTTCTTGTCTTTTACAAATAAGCAATACAAATGCTAAGGGCTGAGCCATGTTATTTGAGAGCAAGGCACTGTATCATCAAGTTTGTTGTATCATCAAGTTTGTTGTATCATCAGTGAACTGTTGCTTACTTTATATGAGTCTGGGGTGATGTGATTCATTTCAGAACAGCTCTAGTCTCACCTCATGGTCTGAATATCTCAGTACTGACTGCTGCATAGGATGGACTTCTGCTGTGTATTTTAGTTTTGTCAAGAGGGCATCCAGCTTGTGTGCTTCAACTCCGTTACAAAAACTCTATCTCACCAGTCTGGAAGATCAGAGTATTTGCTTCCAAACTGTCCTCTTCATCCAAACTTGAAAGCTCTCGTAACCACATCACTTCTTGTATTCAAGGCAATCCATTAAGATTCCTTTTATCATCACAGTTATTTGGTTTAAATAGAACAAAACCATACTGAATTACACCTGAATTTGAAAAATTCCATGATAATCAGACACTTAGAAAAGTTTCTTGAAAAACCTGAAGAATATTTCTAGAGAGATTTTTCAACTCCAGCTCAAAAACTGCATCCATCAGGAAAACTCCCTGTCAGTTTAACAGAAGTTGAAATATAGTAAGATGTGTTACCTTCTGGCTAAACAAGTGATCTTCAGCCATTTTCCTTACATTAGACTGCAGAGCAACTTGTCCAAATTTACTCATTACTGCTAAAATTGCATTACATTATAATTATAGATCCCTCTTTTAAATGCAAGAGAAAGCACTAAAATGAACTCTTACATTTAACTTTAATCAGGTAAATTATTTTAAGCACAGCCCCAGTAAAATTACTACAGGTCTTCTTTATAATTCCACTTAGTGTAGCATCAAATCAAATTGCTTTGTAAATACATTGAAGGTGTGCAGTAGACAATGAAGGAAACACTGCAATTATGTGGAATTGTATTGTTTGGAACCTGGTATTACTTACAGTGCACACACAGAAGGGCTTTCAGTCTGGTGCATGTTTCTTGCACTAGCTAATTATACATGAAAAAAGTTTTATCCCTGAGAGAGACTTCAATTTCTGCACAGATTGCTGTGGACCTACTAGCTAACTTGGATTAACTTCTACTTTGGACTATTTAAGAGCCCTGGTGGGGCCTCATCAGAAGTACTGTGTCCTGTTCTGGCATCCTCAGTTCAAGACAAGAGGGAACTGCTTGAAAGGGTAGAGTGAAGGCCTGTGATGTTGATTTGAGGACTAGAACATTTCTCTTACAAAGAAAAGCTGAGAGACTTGAGGCTTTTTAGCCTGGAGAAGACTGAGAGGAGGATCTTATCAGTGTTTACAAATACTGAAAGGGTGGGTATCAGGAGGACAGGGACAGGCTTTTTTCAGTGGTGTCCAGCATGAGAGGTACCAGGCACAAGCTCAAACATAGCAAGTTCCATATAAACATGTTAGGGTGGTAGAGCACTGGAACAGGTTGTCAAGAGATGTGGGCAAGTCTCCTTCTTGGCAGTCATTCAAAATCTGCTTGGTTACTATCCTGTGCAACCTGCTCTATGTGAACCTGTTCTGGCAGGGTATTTGGACTGGATGATCTCCAGAGGTCCTTTCCAAACCCTATCATTTTGTAATACTGAGTCTAAGGAGAGAGTAAATATTTTTTCAGTATCTAAGAAAACACACTTTTCCTACAGGTAAGAATACTGAAAGAAGAGTGCACATCTTAGCTGTGACTCTGAAGGTATGTTACTCAGCAACAGGCTTCAATACAAACCCAGTACTCAGACCTTTTCCATTGTCTCATACAGTTGGGGAAAACCACTGAGCACACACCAAAAAAAAAAAGCCCATTAGGATGAATTCTTCCTTATTTCTTCTTTCACACAATTCATACACTTTCTGTGGGGTGCTGCAGAGGATGAACAAGATAATGACTGACAGCCTCTTTTGCGGGAGGGGAGATGTTATTTACTTAAAGAAGGACACTTCTAAGATACAGAATCAATGCGGGTAATCAGACTGCTGTATTTAGGACAAAGCACTGAAACGTGGATGCACGGACATATTCACAGTAAGATCTGGAATCCAGTTTTAATGGATCACAATGTGTTTCAGACACCTCCACTGGATTAATTTTAATAATACACTCCAAAACAAGAACTAAACTCACAAATGATACAGTTAAATGAAGATCCATAGAAATGAAAGAAAATGCATCTCTTTTGACAGTGAGCAAGTACAAAAAATTTTCTGCTGTAATTAATTCAATGGAGTAAAGCTCAGCACCGGTTTGAAATCTAGCTGCTATCTACAGTAGAAAGGAGGAATAATGAGCGAAAGATAAGGACTGCAAGTAAGAGTTGTGATACTCTGCTGTGTACAGGCCTACTAGCCCCATTGTAACACAGTCACAAGAAGACGGTCTTTTAGTCATAGTGGATTATTTGTATGTGGTCCTGAGGAATATAGTAAGAATATGTGGATTTCCACATAGCATGTAAGAAGTTTAATGAGAATTTTCACTTACATTTTGAGTTAAAAGCTGAATATGTACTTTTCTGTGCATGCTACTGCCAGTTCAGAGTATTTTAAGCACCATCAATGTTGACCTTTTTTAGCAAGGGAGAGAAGTTGTAGTTTAGTTTGCATTTATGTCAGGTAAGCAGTAGGTTCTGATTCACATACCATTATCATCAATAACTTTTTGATCAAGTAGGGAATTCACATCCATTGTACAGAAAGTAAACAGCGTGTTATAAAGCGAGCAGTGCTATAGTAACATAGAAAATTGCAAGCAATTGATACCAAAAAAATCTTCTGCAACACTGCCTGGAAGCTGCTAATGATGTGAAACTGAATGACCTGAATTTCTTTCTCAGTGTTCTGTAGATCTTGAATTATCTCTGCCCAATTAGCGACTTCCCTCACCTAGAAGCCAAAGTGCCAAACCTAGAGATTGCACTCTTCATCTATTCGCAGTTTAAAAAAATCACTAAATCCACTTTCAACTTTTGAGATTTGGAGTAAGAAACTGCCCCAGGATCACCTCAAGAGTTAGCCACCCAACAGTCATGACAAAAGCAAATTTTTGTCATGGTTGCCAAATTCAAAGCAACAAGAGTGAAAGGTTTTAATTATAATTCTCCATCTCCTACAGAAGCCATTACCAACTTATAATTCTAGCACTGACTTTGGGTATTACTTTAATTCTGTACACAACTTTACTCTGTTTTCTCATATGTGAACTTAAAAAAAAATATTGACACAGTTTCCTTAAGTACTTTAAGATCTGACTTGTTGCAATCAGTTGCACCACTCACAAGCTGTCTTTGCTACTGTCTGGATCCAGGGAAGCTAAAGATCACAAACCAGTAAGAAAAGGATATGTGACTGATTTTGACCTCTTCATTATGTCTTGATTTTCTAGTAAACAAACTTAGGCAGAGGTGAGGTTCATCTTGCTTCTGAGTAAAGGGATCTATACAACCATGCAAAAAGAAGAAGATACATTTGCAGTAAGCCAGCGCATTCTCTGTCTGATCCTACCTGGGGCATGGTCAATATTCATCAACCTCTTTGTTAACTGCTGAGACAAGGTAACAAGACCTGGCCCGACAAGAACAAGAAATGTATGTGCTTTTCCCATTTACACTCAATATACCTGCTAATTCAAACAGAGACTTATCTGAGAAATGTGATGAAAACCATGAGAAGCAAGATTTCTTGATAACAAGCCCAGATGAAGTTTTTTGCAAGATAAAGTCAGGACAATGTTTGATTCCCAAAGCAAAAGTTGCTACAGCAAGTAGGTCAGGGGTATTCTGACTGAAGTAACACAAAATGTCAGGAATTAAAAAATGTTAGTAGCATGTTTATGAAAAAAAAAAAGTAAAAAGTTTAAGAGAAAGCTCGTTCTCAAAAGAGAGCAGAAGAGTGATTACTGGAAATTTCAAGAAAGGTGATAAAACACAGAGAATGAGGAAAAATGGTTATTAAAGAGTGATAACTAATGGCTCAGAGCTGAAAGGTAGTAATGTAATATCTGACAATGTTGATCTGTGCTGCTTCAAATAAAAGTTATGGAGAGAAAAACAAATAAAATACTAAACAAGCAAGCCCCACAAAAAAATTAAAACCAACAAAAAAACCCAAAAAAACCAAACCAACCACAACAACCAACCAACAAAACAAATGTGCTGGTTTAAGACTAATTGGAATATTTTAATGAAGAAAACTATACTGTAGGCTGTGAAAGGAAAAACAAGGGTGATATCTACTTCAGTCATAGGCTTGCTGTGATGTTTAGGAATAAGTACTCAAAACAAAAGATAAGCCACTTGGGCTTGTCACAGTCTCATTATTTATTTGGCGCCCAACGTGGGACTTGAACCTACGACCCNACCAGCACAACAAACAAACAAACAAACAGGTGAGTGGGCATAGTGATCAAAGAGGGATAGATAGCAGCAAGGCAAATAACAACGGACTCCAAATACATTCCTATAAAATATTAACAAAGCTACCGAAAAAAAAAAAAAAAAAGAACTAATGTAAAGTACTAAGTTACAAAGAATCCAAAGGTTTAGTGAAGGATAAATAATGACAGCTTGACCTAAATTAAAGACAGACAGGGAGAGAAGGAAAAAGTAGGTTTATAGTAAAACAGGATACAGCAGAAACAAGAAAAATGGGGGGGGAAATGGACTGAAAAACAAGGTGTTAAAACTATAGATTCAAAACAGCCTTTTCTGTGGAAAAAAAACATTTGCCATCTTCTGTGCTAGGCACTTGACACTCAACAATCCCTGTACCAACAGCTGCTGAGAACTGGTGTCACTGCAAGTAGTCAGTGTGGTCTGGGTATTATTTCACAGTGGCTCCAAAATCTGAATGAATGTATCAGTGTTATTTTGAAACATGTACACTGGAGACCATTTTCTCTGAAATTTTTGAGAAATAGCGTTTACTACTCAATATTGTCAGTAACATTAATCTGAGAAAAGGAAATATCTCTTTCAACTATGCAGTTATCTACCTGCCCTGTGCTTTAGTGCTGCTCTTTTGCTATTGGCAGCAATATGAACATATTTAAGGTGACAGTATAGTAAACTAATGAGTATAAACCAAAGCATTTCTACTAGTTGTCTTCTAAGTTTTGTTTTTCCTTTTGAGTTTACCCTCTTAACTTGTATCATGCTTCCACCTCATATACACAGTTTCACATGTCATTACAATGCTTTTATTCTTCTTAAACAACAGGCAGGAGTCTTCCCATTCTAAATGTAAGAGATATAACAAATAGCTAAAAAACAGAACCAGTGTACAATCTTTTAGAAGTATTTTTTTTTAATTTGGTTGGTTTTTGTTGTTTTTCTTCTTTAAACACCCTGTAGATTTCAATGGGACAGTGTGGAGACCCTTTGCTTTGGATAAATATTTAGTATTTTCTATTTTTATATAATTTTTTTAAGTGCAATTTTACTATTTTACCTACATTCTATATTACAAATGCCTAAACACACAAAGCAATATGCTATTATAAAACTTATTCTTAGTCCCCGGATTGTATTTTCATTGCAATTAACAGATTTTCAAATTCTAGTGCTTCCACCTAATGGAAGAGCTACTTTGTGACCATACAGAGTTGAGAACCTTTGTACCAGACATATACCTTTTGGTAGCTGTATATTAGATGGGAAATTGTCTTTCCTCAGAGCACTATGCCAAGTTAGATGTCTGTTGCTTCTTCTTGCTTGTTCTGTAGATCATTCTTCCAAAACACTACCCCTCCAGTGGGAAGGGAAGGAGAATCTGGATGAAAAGGTAGATCCCTGTGGGGGTTGAGTAGGACAGAACAAAACAAAACAAAACAAAATAACAGTAGTACCAACAATACTAACGAAATAACACATAAAATGCATGACCTAAAATGCAACACTCACAGATGCCCCTTTCTGCTCCCAGCCACAGCATAACCCAATCACACATCCTCGCCTCTCCTCTTCTTGCCTCATGAGGCCCAGCCCAGCCGTGCCCAGTCCATTATATAGTGGGTACGACTTTAGCATGGTATAGGATATGCCACTAGCTGTTTCAGTTGTCTGTCCTGCGTGTGGTCCTTCCCAGCTTCTTGTGATAAAATTAACCCTATCCTAGCCAAACACAGGACAACTCTGAATCACACAGCAACTGATGTTTTGCATTTTGTCTTCGTGAGAAAAATCAACCCGTAAATTTGCTCAAGAATATGAAGTAGCCCTGAACGTAACCAAAACTTAAACCAAACAACTCAGATAAGCCCTGTGAGGAGAGGCTGAGGGAGCTGGGATTGTTTAGCCTGGTGAAGAGGAGGCTCAGGGGAGACCTTATTGCTGTCTACAACTACCTGAAGGGTGGTTGTGGCCAGGAGGAGGTTGCTTTCTTCTCTCAGGCAACCAGCACCAGAACAAGAGGACACAGTCTCAAGCTGTGCCAGAGGAAGTTTAGGCTCAGGTGAGAAAGTTCTTCACTGAGAGAGTCATTCACTACTGGAATGGGTTGCCTGGGGAGGTGGTGGAGTCACCATCCCTGAAGGTGTTCAGGGCACGTTTGGAGGTGGCACTTGGTGCCATGGTCTAGTCTCGAGGTCTGTGGTAATGGGTTGGACTTGATGGTCTTTGGGGTCTCTTCCAAACTTGCTTATACTGTGATACTGTAATAATTCTGTAAACCAATATTACCCAGTTTCAAATGCACATTTTCTTTCTATGCACTAAGAGGATAAACCACATCACAATGCAGACAGCACATCATTTGGAACACATCATTGGTCATCTTTGCTTCATAAGTGGATTCCTCCCTGATAAGAAGTTAACTTTTTGTTTTGTTTTGTTTGTTGGTTGGTTTTGGGTTTGTTTGTTTGTTTGTTTTGGATTTTTGGTTGTTTGGTTGGTTGGTTTGGGGTTTTGGTGGGGTTTTTTTGCTTGGTTGTGGGTTTTTTTTTTTCTTTTGCATTTGGTTGGTTGATTTTTGTGGGGTTGTTTGTTGCGGGATTGTTTTTTGTTAGTTATTTTATTATTGTTTGGGCTTGCTTTTGCTTTTTTTATTGTTGCTGTTTGGTTTTGCTTTTGGTTTTTTGTTGTTGTTTGGCTTTGTTTTTTTATTATTGGTTGGGGGTTTTTGTGGTTTTCTTTTGAGAGGAGCAGATTTATTTTCACAGAATTGTGGAATGGTCTGGATTGGAAGGAACCACCAAAGTTCAACCCCCTCTGCAGTAAGCAGGCACATCCTCAATTAGATCAGATTGCCCAGAACCCTGTCATTCACTGTGAATATTTCCAGGGATACATTCCCAACCACCTTCCTAGGCAGCCTGTTTCAGTGGTCCATTACTACATCACTACAAGCCTTCTTAAACAGTCTCTCTCCATCTGGACGTGAGGAGGAAGTTCTTCACCATGAGAGTGGTGAGACCCTGGAATGAGTTGCCCAGGGAGGTGGTTGAAGCTCTAGCCAGGTTGATTTAGGTTAGGGTGTCCCTGCCTATGGAAGGGGAGTTGGAACTGGATGATCCTTGTGGTCCGTTCCAACCCTGACTGATTTTATGATTCTATGATCTTTCCTATAGGCCCCTTTCAGGTACTGGAAGGTCACCATTAGGTCTCCCAGGAGATATCTATTTGATCAGGTCCTACTTCCTCTCATTTTAATGCTGATAAGATTTTGGCAGGTTTTTGAAGCTCTTGTTAGGATCCAGATCCTGCCACAGAGAAATAAGTGCATGTAAAATCAGAAATGCAACTTTAATTTAGCAAACTGTCACCATTTCACAAAAAGCCACTGCTCCCTCCTCGGTACACAGAAATAGTTGTGCCCTGCTTGTCTTCATTAAGAGTATTGCTTTGAGAGCTTAGGTCTCCTGTGGATTGGATATTCTTTTGGATTTCCCTGCCTACATCTAGACTGCTTATACTTCTTTCTGAAAAAAACCTCTAAATTCTCTGACATCGTTCACTCAGCTTGCCCTGGGGATTAGAAATAGGACTTTGGAATTACCAGCCTGTAGCTTGTGCCATCAGTTTCAAAGAAGATCCCATGTAGAATAAAAACAGATCAGTATTAAATAAATGTGTGGTTTCTACATGGGTAGATTGTATTTTGAATATTAGTTTGGAAGAAGACTGTAACTCAGGGAACACTTACAGGTTCTTCTTCTATTTGCCATTTCTTCTAGGGAACATTAGAGGCATCATGGTCATACCCACAGCAGTGCTCCAGAAGGGGGATGAGTACAGTACTCAAAATATTAGAGTAGACTGTATTTCCCTGAAAGGAGAGGAGTAATTCAAAAGACCAGAATGAAACCCCATAAATACAGATCTTAACTCCCTCTTAATTTTCAATTAAACTAATGAAGAAGTTACATTCCCATACACAAGAGATCTATTTGGTAAAAATTAATCATGGTTACTGGTGGCTAGGTTCCTGATGTCTCAATGTGTATTCATGCTTAA
>WBNM01027433.1:0-40741 GCA_013399055.1 Ramphastos sulfuratus | reverse complement strand
AACCATTCCATCCATCTAGCTGGGAGGAGCAGCCTGCAGACTGGGAGGCAGAGCTGTGCTTCAGATGGATGTCCACACGCTAGAGACGTGGAACCTCGTGAGATTCAGAGGCAAACCGAGAGCTCCTCTGGCCCCTTGGCAGCCCTGCAGCAGGAAGGTGGCTGCCTGGAAAGCAGCATCGCAGGAAGGGGCTGTGGAGTGCTGGCAGGCAGGAGGCTGAGTGTGGGGCAGCAGTGAGCTCTGGCGGTCAGAAAGCTGCAGTGCGTTTGCAATCCTGCCAGGAGTGCAGGCTGAGAGCAGAGCTGGACAGGAGAGTCGCAGAGAGTGGTGCTCGATGGAATTAAATCCATTTGGCAGCCAGGCACTAGTGGTGTTCTTCAGGGATCTGTGTCTGTTGGGACCACTTCTGTTTAACATCTTTAGTGGCGACCTTGATTCGGGCATAGAGAGTGTCAGCAGTGAGTCTGCAGATCACAGGATGTCAGGGGTGGGAAGGGACCCAAAGAGCTCATGCAGTCCAACCCCCTTGTCAGAGCAGGACCAGACAATCTAGCTCAGGGCACACAGGAACACATCCAGACAGGCCTTGAAAGACTACACAGAAGGAGACTCCACAACCTCTCTGGGCAGCCTGTGGCAGTGCTCTGGGACCCTTCCAGTCAAGAAATTGCCCCTTGTGTTGAGCTGGAACTTCCTGTGCTGCAGCTTCCATCCATTGCTCCTTGTCCTGTTCCAGGAAGCAAGTGAGCAGAGCCTGTCCTGCCCCCTCCTGACCCCCAGCCCTCAGAATATTGATAAACATTGATTAAATCCCCTCTCAGACTTCTCCAGACTAAGCTGCCCCATGTCCCTCAGCCTCTCCTCACCAGGCAGTGCTCCAGTCCCCTCATCATCCTCGTAGCCCTCCCTTGGACTCTCTCCAGCAGATCCCTGTCCCTCCTAAACTGGGGAACCCAAAACTGAAGGCAGGACTCAAGATGAGATCTCAGCAGGGCAGAGTAGAGGGGGAGGAGAACCTCCCTGGATCTGCTGGACACACTCTGCTTAATGCCCCCCAGGATCCCATTGGCCCTCTTGGCCAGCAGGGTACATTGCTGTGCCATGGATGTTCTCCACCAGCACTCCCAGCTCCTTCTCCACAGGGCTGCTCTCCAGCAGATCACCTCCCAGCCTGTCCTGCTGCAGTTTATTGTTCCTCCCCAGGTGCAGGACTCTGCACTTGTCCTTGCTGAACCTCATTTGGTTCCACTGTGCCCAGCTTTGTCTGTCCAGGTCTGGCTGGATGGCCTCACAGCCTGCAGCTGGATCAGCCAAGCCTCCCAACTTGGTGTCATCAGCAAGCTTGCTGAGCAGACAGCAGGCAGATGACACAAAGTTAGGTGGCAGCGTTGATTTGAATGAGGGTAGTAAGGAGGCTCTGCAGAGGGACTTGGATAGGCTTAGATCCATGGGCCAACATTAATGGGATGAGTTTCAACAAGGCCAAATGCCAGGTCCTGCACTTGGGTCACAACAACCCCAAGCAAGGCTACAGGCTTGGGGCAGTGTGGCTGGAGAGCTGCCTGCAGAAAGGGATCTGGGGGTTGTAATGGACAGGAGCTGAGTGTGAGCCAGCAGTGTGCCCAGGCAGCCAAGAAGGCCAGTGGCATCCTGGCTGGGATTAAAAATGCTGTGTCCCACAGGAGCAGGAAGGTGACTGCCCCCTTGGGCTCGGCTCTGGTGAGGCCACAGCTGGAGTGCTGTGTTCAGTTTTGGGTACCACAATACAGGAGAGATGTGGAGGTGCTGGAGCAGGTCCAGAGGAGGGCAGCAAAGCTGGGGAAGGGCCTGGAGAGTAAATCTGATGAGGAGAGACTGAGGGAGCTGGGGATGGTTAGTGTGAGGAAGAGGAGGCTGAGGGCAGACCTCATTGCTGTCTACAGCTACCTGCAGGGACATTGTGGAGAGGCTGCTGCTGGGCTCTGCTCACAGGTAATTGGAGGCAGAACAAGGGGGAATGGCCTCAAGCTGAGGCTGGGGAGGTTTAGATTGGACATTAGGAAAAAGTTTTTCATGGAGAGAGTGGTCAGGGACTGGACTGAGCTGCCCAGGGAGGTGTTGGAGTCACCCAGCCTGGATGTGTTTCAGGGTGATTTGGATGTGGTGCTTGGGGATGTGATTTAAGGTGAATCTTGCAGAGTAGGGTTCTGGGTTGGTCTTGGTGATCCTGAGGGGCTTTGCCTACCTTCATCTTTCTGTGGTTCTGTGATTTGCTGCTCTGTAGGGCTTGGGAGACTGCCTGGAGTGCTTTGTTCAATTTGGAGCTCCCCAGCAAGCTGGCTGCAGTGCACCAAAAAGCTGAAGGAGCTGAGGTGCAGGATCCCAGACCATTTTATATACCCAAACTATAGAGGGTCAAAGCAGAGAAATTGTTTCTTTAGCTGAAAGAAGAGGAAGCTTCTGGGTGATGGTGGTGGTGATGCCTGCAGTTACCTGGCAGGTGGCTGCAGAGGGGACAGAGGCAGGCTCTTTCCAGAGGCATGCAGTGGGAGGATGACAAGCAACACAATTCCTACTTCGTGGAAGTCTTCATGTTGAGGATGATGGAGCACTGGAGGCTGAACCAGACTTCCTGGAGTCCCTTTTAGCTTGAGCTGCTTTGTGATTGGAAGGCTTGGCAAGAAGTGGTAGGGTGTGGGTACACCACTGAGAGAACACCAAGGGTCAATACCCATGGGTCATGTGGAGATGACACCAAGCTGTGTGATGTGGCTGATACACCAGAGGGAAGGGATCCTGCCAGAGGGACTAGGACAGGCTGGAGAGGTGAGACCAAGCCAACCTCCTGAAGTTCAGCAAGTGCAAGGTCCTGCAGCTGGGTCAGGGCAATCCAAAGCACAAATCCAGGCTGGGTGAGGAGTGTCTGAGAGCAGCCTGGAGGAGAAGGCCTTGGGGGTGTCAGTTGGTGCCAAAGTGCCCAGGAGCCAGCACTGGTCACTGGCAGCCCATAGGCAGCTGTGTGCTGGCTGCAGGCAGAGCAGGGAGAGCAGCAGCAAAGGGAGGGGATTCTGCCCCTCCAGTCTGCTCTGCTCAAACCTCACCTGCAGCACTGCCTCCAGCTCTGGGCTCCCTCCAGCAGGAGAGGGCCATGGAGCTGCTGGAGAGGGTCCAGAGGAGGCCATGGAGATGCTCAGAGGGCTGGAGAATCTCCCCTGTGGGGACAGGCTGGGAGAGCTGGGGGTGTTCAGCCTGGAGAAGAGAAGGCTCTGGGGAGACCTTAGAGCAGCCTGCCAGTGCCTGAAGGGGCTGCGAGGTCTGAGGAGGGACTTTTTGCAAGGGATTGTAGTGCTAGGATGAGAGGGAATGGATTGAAATTTGAGGAGGACAAATTGAGACTGGAGAGTAGGAAGAAACTCTTTGCAGTGAGGGTGGTGAGACACTGGCACAGGTTGCCCAGGGAGGTTATGGAGGTTGTGCTCCACAACCTCCTTGGAGGTGTTGAAGGCCAGGCTGGATGGGACCTTGAGCATCCTGGGCTGCTTGGAGGTGTCTGTGCCCATGGCAGAGGGACTGGAACTCGATGAGCTTTGAGGTCCCTTCCAACCCAAACCATTCTGTGAGTCTCTGAACCCTTCATGAAGGCTGAGTTTAGCTTTAAGGTCCCTCCCAAGCTACACCACAGTATGAATCCACACCCCAGTGGTGCAGACCACTATGCAATAAACATCTTTGCTCCATTTTTAACCAGTCAGGCTGCTGGCCCATTCTGCTTGCCTTGAAGCACAGCATCTCTCTGCTGTGCTGATCACCAACTGTTTAATATTTCTTTAAAAAGGTCCTAGTTGCCTTCTGCTGTATTTTGGTATTTGTTATTTTTTTTTTTCTCCCTTGTTTCCATTCCTTGCTAATTTGTGCTGCAGTGTAAAAACTCCTTTCCAATTTCCCCTTGGCTGTTGGGTTCTAAAGCTGTGCTGTTATTGCAGGATTGTTTTTTCTTCAGCTCTTTAACTCAGCCTGCAGCTTTGAGTGGGGAGAGAAATGCACTTTTTAGGCATACAGCACAAGCTGATTTCCTTAAGGATTTGTGTTTCTCTATTGCACGTTTTCAGGGCCTTTAGGAGCAGAAACAGATCTAAGCCCACTGCTCCTTTACCTGTGCACCCTGAGAACACAGAGGAGCTTTCGCCTTGAAGATTTGTTTCAGTGCAATGCATCTTGTGTATTGCAAGCATCCCCTCATCTCCTGTTTCCATGGCTGCACTAATTAAATGCTAATTAGCACCATCTCTGAGAGCTTGACTTTAGAGCAGTGTATCTGCATAGATGGAGAAGTTCTAATTTAGACTCCAGGTCGTTTCTGCTTGGTGGAAGAGTTTTTGATGGCTGGGATCAAAGAGCCCCACTGACAGGGTCGTTTTTCCCCACTGACAGTGTCCCTTCACTCCTGGTTTTATCTGCAGCTGGCTGCTGGTGTTGCCTTGTTTGTCTTTCCAACAAATGCTCACAGGATCACAGAATGTCAGGGGCTGGAAGGGACCTCCAAAGCTCATCCAGTCCAACCCCCCTGCCAGAGCAGGGTCACCCAGAGCAGATCACACAGGAACACATCCAGGTGGACTTGGAATATCTCCAGAGAAGGAGACTCCACAACCTCCCTGGGGAGCCTGGGCCAGTGCTCTGTCACCCTCACAGGGGAAAAAAAAAATCCAACTACTTTATTTCCCTCTGTGCTTCTGAGTCATATAATGATGGAATGTTTTGGGTTGGAAGGGACTTCCAAAGGTCATGCAGTCAGCAGGGACATCCTCCACCCCATCAGGTTGCTCAAGGCCTCATCCAGCCTGGCCTTGAACAGCTCCAGGGAGGAGGCTTCCACAGCCTCCCTGGGCAACCTATTCCAGAGTCTCCCCACCCTTACTCTAAAGAATTTCTTCCTGATCTCCGGTCTCAATCCCAAGCTTGAAGCTGTGTTTCATGGGTTTTTGGTTTCCCAAGGTAAACACTGATTTTTTTTTTTTTAAATATATTTTTTTAAATTCGTTTTTGAAGTCAGAGGTCAACCTGAAGTGATAACATCCTTATTAGACTCAGGGAAGAATTGTTGCAGGATAAAACTTCATCAGAGCAGTTCATCATATTTGATTTTTTGCAGCCTCCTTGCCCTGTCCATGAAAAGAGGAATGGATCTGGAATGCTGCTTTCTGGAGAAAGCTCCTGTCCATGCCTTCCTGAAATGCGAACTATCTAACATATGATGGAGTTAATGTACCCTGCCTTTTGAGGAGTAATTCTACTAATGAGCAAATCAAACTTTGCTTCCAGAAGAGGCAGACTTCCAAGATGTTGTTTGGAAAACTCTTTGTTCCCAGCTTACACACAGAGCACCACAGCAACAGCTTTTGACCTTTTCTGGAGTTGTTGGCACATAGCAAACAGCTACATCACACAATTGTCAAGGATCATCCTGTTCCAACCCCCCTGCCACGGGCAGGGACATCTCACACTAGATCAGGCTGTCCAGAGCCTCATCCAGCCTGGCCTTAAACACCTCCAGGGATGAGGCTTCCACCACCTCCCTGGGCAACCCCTTCAAGGTTGAACCCCTTCTTCACCCTCATGCTGAAGAACTTCTTCCTAACATCTGATGTAAATCTCTCCTCCTCTGACGTGGCTCCATTCTCCCCAGTCCTATCACTACCTGACAGCCTAAAAAGTCCCTCCTCAGGAGGGTAGCCCTTGTCTGGTAGCCCTCTTCAGATACTGAAAGGCCACAAGAAGCTTTCCTCAGAGCCTTCTCTAAACTGAACAATCCCAACTCTCTCAGTCTGTACTCACAGCAGAGGTGCTCCAGCCCTCTGAGCATCCTTGTGGCCTCTGCAGTGCCAAGGACAAAACACTTCTACACTTCTGAGTCTATTGTATCTAAAGCAGAGGATGTCAGCAGGCCAAGGGGTTGGTTCTGTCCTGCTGGAGGCACTGTTTTCATGTCAGTGCTGTGCTCATGCAGGCAGGCTCTGGGATTGGGCACTGCTGCTCCACAGGATCTGCTGGGGCAAGCACTGAAAATGCTTCCACTTTCTGGCTATTTGCTTCTCCACTCCTGAAAACTGCCCAGAGGAGTTTAGCTGTGTCTGGTGGTGTTTTGGGNAAGGAGACTCCACAACCTCTCTGGGCAGCCTGTGCCAGTGCTCTGTGATCCCTCCAGTCAAGAAGTTGTCCCTTGTATTGAGATGAAACCTCCTGTGCTGCAGCTTCCATCCATTGCTCCTTGTTCTATCCCAGACAGCAAGTGAGCAGAGCCTGTCCCCCCTCCCTAACCCCCAGCCCTCAGATATTTGTTAGATCCCCTCTCAGTCTTCTCCAGCCTAAGCAGCCCCAGGTCCCTCACTTCTCCTCACCAGGTAGTGCTCCAGTCCCCTCATCATCCTCGTAGCCTTCCCTTGGACTCTCTGCAGCAGATCCCTGTTTCTCTTAAACTGGAAAGCCCCAAACTGAGCTGATTCCTGATAGGCTTTGCAGTCTTTGTGTGCTCGGGATGGGTTTTGCTGCAGGGCGTGTGGGTGGGCACTGCCGAGCCGCTGGGTGGCATCGCTGCAGCGTTCTGGGGGGGAGTTCACTCTTCAGGAACATTAGAAAGGTGCCAGCTGCCCAGAGAAGGCAAACAAGCCAAGGAGCTGACTCAGTTAATGCAGGAACAACAGCGTTAGCTGTGCCAGTGTGGTTTTTCTCTTGTGCTTTCTATTAACTTGAGTAATGCTTGCTTATCTTTGATGTTCCTTCTTCATCCTCTTCCATTCATGCAAAAAGCTCACTCAGATGCAGAGTGCACTCGCCCAGGAACACTGCCAATGCTAATACTGGAAAAAAGACCATGAGCCTCTTGCTGAATGCTGCCAGAGTCACAGAATCTCTCTGGCTGGAAGAGACCTTCAAGCTCATACAGTCCAACCCTTGACCCAATGCTAAACCACGTCCCTAAGCACCAGTTCCACACACTGCCACAACACCCCCAGGGATAGGGATTCCAGTTCTGCCCTGGACAGACCGTTCCAAGGGTTGAGAACCCTTCCAGTGCAGAAATATTTCCTAGCACCCAGCCTGAAGCTCCCCTGGGGCAGCTTGGAACCATTTGCTCTGCTCCTGTCCCTTGGCACCAAGCAGCAGAGGCTGCCCCCTCCTTGCTCCAACCTCCCTGCAGGGAGCTGCAGAGAGCAATGAGTTTTGCCCTCAGCCTCCTGTTCTGCAGCCTGCAGCCCCCCAGCTCCCTCAGCCCCTCCTCACCCCCAGCTGCTCCAGGCCCTTCTCCAGCCTCGTTGCCCTTCTCTGGACAGGCTGCAGCCCCTCAATGTCCTTCCTGCAGTGAGGGCCCCAGAGGTGAACACAGCACTGGTGGAGTGGGCTCAGCAGTGCTGAGCAGAGGGGGATGGTCACCTCCTGTCCCTGCTGCCCACCTGCTTCTGACCCAAGCCAGGATGCCCTTTGCCTGCTTGGCCACCTGGGCACTGCCGGCTCACGTTTAGTCAGCTCTCAACCGGTGCCCCCCAGGTGACTCTCCAAGTTGCAGCTTTCCAGTTGCACATCCCCAAGTCTGTAACTTGCTTGTCAATAAGCATGATGCAAAGAAGCTGCATCAGACTTCAGAGGAGAAGAGCCAAGGCTGCAGCTGGCAGGCTGAGACTTTTTGCTTTGAGTGCACCTTGGATGTTATTCTCATCATGCATTCAAGCAGGGTCAAGGTGTGTGTGTGTGTGTGTGTGTGTATGTGTGTGTTCAACATGTGTCACCTCAGTGCTCCTAGGAGACTGTCACACCAGGCCTGCTGTTAGGGGAGCTGAGATACAGAAAGGCTAAACTGATTTTACAAGGAGGCCTGGCAGGTCCTTGTGCAGAGAACTGAATCTGGATACATCCTGACTTGTACCTGGGCCACCACAGCAGCAACACAACCAAGGAATTTGGGGAAGGTTTGTATTGATTTTGCCTTTTGTATGATCACCCCTGTGAGTTGATGGTGCTCTTAAAAACTCCTTCAAGGGTTGTGTGTTTTTCTCAGGGATCCTCCCTGGGGATGCTCAAGGCCAAGTTGGATGAGGACTTGAGCAGCTGAGCCTAGTTGAGAGGTGCCCATGGTAGGGAGGCTGGAGTAGATGAGCTATGATGAGGTCCTTCCAGACCTAAGCCATTCCATGACTTACCATAGTACAATTGAGTACTCTTCAAGACTTATTTCCCAAAGCCCTTTTAATTGAAGCTCACTTTAAAACCTGCCTGTATGGTCTGTCTTTGTTGTTGTTGTTTTCTCTTGTGTCTTGCAGAACAGTTTAATTGGGATGATTATCTGAAAGAGACTGACTCAGTAGCTGCCCCTCTGCATTGTTTCAGACAGGTATGGCAGATGCTCTTTTGCAAGTGTGTGTGTGCCTGTGGGTGTATGTTCCAGGGTGATGCTGAAGGAGCTTTGATGTTTAGACTGCTTGTAAGCTTTTAATTTGACTTCTTTAGAGCTCTGGTTATCAGCAGCTGACAGTTTTGGCAAATGGCAGCTCCTGAAGTTTGCCATTCTTGGGCTGTGCCTCAAGGCAGACTTGGAGGGTTGCATTAAATCTGTAGTTTTGGGCTCTGGTTTTCCTTTCAAAAGGAGTCTACAGTTAATGCAAGCAGATAGTTTTTTCAGAGTTCAGCAATGGTTTCTGTTTTATATTCAGCAGTCTTAAGAGGTGCAATGGTATTAGTGGGAATTAAAGTTTGGCTGCTCAGCAGAGAAGCCTTTCTGCTGCTCCATGTCTGAAAGAGTCATTCTAGCTCTTCTTAGCTACAAGATGTCTGTGTATGTGTGTAGTAGAATTAATTCATCACTTCCTTTCAGGAGCTCTCAAATGTGGTTAATTTTGTCTTTTTTTCTGTGCTTTTAACTAAGAATTAACAGATTTTGAAGTTAAAAAAATAAATCAAGGGGAACATATGGGAACACAAAGGAAATATTGGATGAGTAATGAGGGGGCTTTAATGTACTGTTTTATATTTTACACTGTGCCCTGCAAGTTTGATTTCCCACCCAGGTGATGGTTTGCTCTGTGTTTGCAGATGAGGTTTCCATCTACCAAGGGGCAATGGCTTGAAACTGCAGTAGGGTAAATTTAGGTTGGACATCAGGAGGAAGTTCTGCACAGTGAGAGTGGTGAAATACTGCAACAGGCTGCCCAGGGATGTGCTTGAGGTCCCATGCCTGGAGACATTCAAGACCAGGCTGGATGTGTCCCTAGGCAGCCTGCAGGGAGGCTGAACAAGATGCCGTTGGAGGGTGCCTTCCAACCTAATGCAATCTGTAAATCTAATGACCTCCAGCCTTCTGGAGACTAAGCTGACCTCAAGATCTGGCTTGATCAGGGAGTTGGAGCAGCTCTGCTGTGAGACCAGGCTGAGGGAGCTGGGGGTGTGCACCCTGCAGAAGAGAAGACTCCAGGCAGACTTCAGAGCAGCCTGCCAGGACCTGAAGGGGCTGCAAGCAGGCTGCAGAGGGACTGTTTGCAAAGACCTGCAGGGACAGGCTGAGGGCAGTGGTTTGAAATGAGAGCAGAGCAGCTTGAGATTGGCTGTGAGGAACAAGTTCTGCCTCAGGAGGCTGCTGCAACACTGCAGCAGGTTGCCCAGGGAGGTGGTTGAGGAACCATCCCTGGAGATGTTGAAGGTGAGGCTGGGCAAGGCTGTGAGCCTTCAACCACATTGGGTGATTCTGTGCTCCACAACCTCCCTGGGCAACCTGTGCCAGTGTCTCACCAACCTCACTCTCAAGAGCTTCTTCCTAACATCCAGTTTCAGTCTCCCCTCTGCCAGTTTCAACTCATTCTTCCTCATCCTATCATTACAAGACCTTGTCAATAGTCCCTCCCCAGCCCTCCTGTAGCTCTCCTGTAGTAGATAGGAGGTTGGAGCCAGGTGGGGGTCAGTCTCTTCTCCCTAGTGACAAGAGGAATTGGCCTCAGGTTGCCCTAGAGGAGGACCTGAGGAACAATTTCTTCCCCTTGAGTGTTGTCAAAGCTTGTCCCATGCTGCCCAGGACAGTAGGTGGAGTCCCCATCCCTGTAGGGGTTCCAGAGCCTTGGAGATGTGGTGCCAAGGGATGTGGTTTAGCACCAGGCTTGGCAGTGGTTGGACTCAATGACTTTCAAGGTGTTTTCCAACTGAAACAGTTCTGTGGTTCTGTGGAGCATACTGTTGTGGCCAGCCAGGAAAAAAAACCAAAAACCCAAAAAACAAATAGCAGGGGGAAACATAATTTGACAATTAACATCCAGAATTTGTGACCCGTGGGAATTCTCCAGAGTTGAAGGTTTTGTAGTAATTAAAAATGACCTGGAGAGCAATAAATTAAAACCTCTGCCATGAATTAAGCTACAAGCACAGACAGCTAATGGAAATTGATTCTAGTGTTTATCTTAATTTGGAAAGTATTTTATCTGCTGCTCTAACTTGTTTTTAATTGCTGCTTAACGTTTCCATGCCTTCCACATCCATTGCTCTATGAAACTTTTTTTTTTTGTTTAATCCCAAGGAGCTGAAAATTTTAAATAAAAAACCAACCAACCAACCAACCAACCAAAAAACCCCAAAGCTCAGTCCCTTGTACTTTCAGCAAGGCTTAAGGCTGTTACTGAGCAGGTTTTGTTAGCTTTCTGCAAGGATTGGACTGGCAGGGAGGAGTTTTACTTCTCTAGCAGAATGTGGTTGGTATTTAAACGAGCTCAGTTTTGCTACAGACAACCAAACTCACTCCCCAGTTTCTCAGTTCAGCTGCTTTTCATGGGTCTAGAGTCACAGAAGCACAGAATGTCAGGGGCTGGAAGGGAGCTCCAGAGAGCATCCAGCCCAACTGCCCTGCCAGAGCAGCAGCACCCAGGGCAGGGCACACAGCAACACAGCCAGGGGGGTTTGGAAGGCCTGCAGAGATGAACACTCCACAGCCTCTCTGGGCAGCCTGCTCCAGGGCTCCAGCATCCTCACCATACCTGCCCGAGCAGCAGCACCCAGGGCAGGGCACCCAGGAACACAGCCAGGGGAATTTGCAATGTCTGCAGAGCAGGAGACTCCACAGCCTCTCTGGGCAGCCTGCTCCAGTGTCTCACCATCCTCACTGCAAAGAATTTCTTCCTCATCTCCAGTCTCAATCTGCCCTCCTCAAGCTTCAGTGCATTCCCTCTCATCCTGGCACTCCCAGCCCTTGTCAGAAGTCCCTTCCCAGCTGTCCTGCAGCCTCTTCAGGCACTGGCAGGCTGCTCTAAGGTCTCCCTGGAGCCTTCTCTTCTCCAGGCTGAACACCCCCATCTATCTCAGCCTGTCCTCATAGGAGAGCTTCTCCAGCCCTCTGAGCACCTTGGTGGCCTCCTCTGGGCCCTCTCCAGCAGCTCCGTGTCCCTCTTCTGCTGAGGGCCCCAAAACTTGAATGCTGTTCATGTTTAGATTGCAACAACAAAATCTGCTGAAGACCAAGCTGCATTTGAGTCCTTTCCTTGCCCTCTGCTCATTGGCATTTCCTGGTGCCCTGTCAGTGCATTCAGCTCTCCATGAAGAAACACAAGCTGCCAGTTTGGTCTCCTCACACAAGTTAGAATCATAGAATCAGTCAGGGTTGGAAGGGACCACAAAGATCATCCAGTTCCAACCCTGCTGCCATGGGCAGGGACACCCTATCCTAGTTCTCTGTCGCTCCAGGACTGCCTGCTTTAATTCTGTAAAATTCACATTAGCTCCTTTTCCTGTCTTCTTCCTTTGAATTGCAAGGTTTTCTTCTTTCCTTCCTCTTGCCTTTCTCTTCTTATTTTCTTCATCAAGCCTTTGAAAGGGTAGCTTTTGGTAGGTTATTCAGACGCCCTTTCTGACTTAGAATCACAGAATGGGTTGGGTTGGAAAGGACCTCCAAAGGGCATCCAGTCCAACCCCCCTGCACTCAGCAGGGACATCTTCCACTAGAGCAGGTTGCTCACAGCCTTGCCCAGCCTCACCCTGTGTACCTCCAGGGATGGTTCCTCAATCACCTCCCTGAGCAACCTGTTGCAGTGTTGCAGCAGCCTCCTAGTGCAGAACTTGTTCCTCACAGCCAATCTCAAGCTGCTGTGCTCTCATTTCAAACCATTGCCCTCATCCTGTTCCTGCAGGCCTTTGCAAACAGTCCCTCTGCAGCCTGCTTGCAGCCTCTTCAGGTCCTGGCAGGCTACTCTGAGGTCTGCCTTCTCCANAGCAGCTCCGTGTCCCTCTTCTGCTGAGGGCCCCAAAACTTGAATGCTGTTCATGTTTAGATTGCAACAACAAAATCTGCTGAAGACCAAGCTGCATTTGAGTCCTTTCCTTGCCCTCTGCTCATTGGCATTTCCTGGTGCCCTGTCAGTGCATTCAGCTCTCCATGAAGAAACACAAGCTGCCAGTTTGGTCTCCTCACACAAGTTAGAATCATAGAATCAGTCAGGGTTGGAAGGGACCACAAAGATCATCCAGTTCCAACCCTGCTGCCATGGGCAGGGACACCCTATCCTAGTTCTCTGTCGCTCCAGGACTGCCTGCTTTAATTCTGTAAAATTCACATTAGCTCCTTTTCCTGTCTTCTTCCTTTGAATTGCAAGGTTTTCTTCTTTCCTTCCTCTTGCCTTTCTCTTCTTATTTTCTTCATCAAGCCTTTGAAAGGGTAGCTTTTGGTAGGTTATTCAGACGCCCTTTCTGACTTAGAATCACAGAATGGGTTGGGTTGGAAAGGACCTCCAAAGGGCATCCAGTCCAACCCCCCTGCACTCAGCAGGGACATCTTCCACTAGAGCAGGTTGCTCACAGCCTTGCCCAGCCTCACCCTGTGTACCTCCAGGGATGGTTCCTCAATCACCTCCCTGAGCAACCTGTTGCAGTGTTGCAGCAGCCTCCTAGTGCAGAACTTGTTCCTCACAGCCAATCTCAAGCTGCTGTGCTCTCATTTCAAACCATTGCCCTCATCCTGTTCCTGCAGGCCTTTGCAAACAGTCCCTCTGCAGCCTGCTTGCAGCCTCTTCAGGTCCTGGCAGGCTACTCTGAGGTCTGCCTTCTCCAGAGCCTTCTGCAGGCTGCACACCCTCAGCTTCCTCAGCCTGTCCCCATAGGACTTGAGGTTCAAAGGCTTCTTTTTACCGTTCCTCTGCTATACTTGGATGACTGAAAGCTGTGTATTGAAGGTGCTGGGCTGCTTGGCAATGCTAACATCACCCAGAAGAAGTCTTTCCCCCTTTTCCTTGCAGTCTAGGATTCCCCCCAGCAACGATTTCAAGGTGGGCATGAAGCTGGAAGCTCGCGACCCCCGCAACGTCACCTCGGTCTGCATAGCCACGGTCATTGGGATCTCTGGGGCCAGGCTGAGGCTGAGGCTGGATGGCAGTGACAACAAAAATGATTTCTGGAGGCTGGTGGATTCCTCGGACATACAGCCCATTGGGACCTGTGAGAAGAAAGGGGGCATGCTCCAGCCTCCCCTGGGTAAGGAACAGAGCTGCTCAGATGAGCTCTGTGGGTTCCTTGGCAGGGGGAAGGGGGGAGTTGTGGGGTTGCTCACTTCTCTTTGTTGGCCAAAGAATGCTTTTCACAGGTGATTAATTCACTGGAGAGGAGCAGAGATTGAGATTGGAGGTGAGGAAGAAATTCTTTCCAGAGAGGCTGGTGAGACCTTTGGCAAGGTCTTAGAGTGCTAGGATGAGAGGGAATGGGTCGAAGCTTGAGGAGGGCAGATTGAGACTGGAGAGTAGGAAGAAATACTGTAGGGTGAGGGTGGTGAGACACTGGCACAGGTTTGTCCTCTCTGCAGATTTTGCTCTCTTAAGACCCTACCAGCAGCACTGCCTCCACTTCTGGGGCCCCCAACAGAAAAGGGACATGGATCGGCTGGAGAGGGTCCAGAGGAAGCCACCAATATGCTCAGAGGGCTGAAGAAGCCCTACTGTGAGGACAGGCTGAGGCAGCTGGAGTTGTTCAGCCTGGAGAAGAGAAGGCTCCAGGGAGACCTTAGAGCAACCTTCCAGTGCCTGAAGGGGCTGCAGGAGAGCTGTGGAGGGACTTTGGACAAGGTCTGGGAGTGCCAGGATGAGAGGGAATGGGTCGAAGCTTGAGGAGGGCAGATTGAGACTGGAGAGTAGGAAGAAATACTGTAGGGTGAGGGTGGTGAGACACTGGCACAGGTTGCCCAGGGAAGTTGTGGGTGATTCTGTGCTCCACAACCTCCCTGGAGGTGTTCACGGCCAGGCTGGAGGAGGCCCTGAGCACCCTGGGCTGGTGGGAGGTGTCCCCTGCCATGGGCAGAGGAGCTGGAGCTGAATGATTTTTATGATCCCCTCCAACTCACACCACTGTCTACAGCTACCCAAAGGGACATTGTGGAGAAGCTGCTGCTGGGCTCTGCTCACAGGCAATTGGAAACAGAACAGGGGAGAATGGCCTCAAGCTGAGGCTGGGGAGGTTTAGATTGGATGTTAGGAAAAAGTTTTTCATGGAGAGTGGTCAGGGACTGGAATGAGCTGCCCAGGGAGGTGCTGGAGTCACCCAGCCTGGGTGTGTTTCAGGGTGGTTTGGTTGTGGTGCTTGAGGCTGTGGTTTAAAGTGAATCTTGTAGAACAAGGTTCTAGGTTGGACTTGGTGATCCTGAGGGGCTTTGCCAGCCTGCATCTTTCTGTGATTCTGTGAATCTATGAATCCTTCATGAAGGCTGATTTTAGCTTTTTGTCTTAAAAGATCAGTTATTAACATTTCAGCAAAGCCAATACTGAAGTGAAAAAGTGATAAGCAGAGTGATTCAAGCTGAGGGAACTCTGACTGCTTCTTCACTGTGGATTCTTTTTACTTGAGAATGAGCAGAATAATTGCTTTGGGTCCTGCTTGCTTGTTTTTTTTCTCATAGATGCTTCATTTAATGGGAGTCCTCTTAGTGATGCCCATCCTAATAAATGTTCCCTCATCCCCATCCTGTTTTACAGATGTGTAACAGAGCTGAAGTTTTCTTGCTTGGTGCTGTGTGTGCTCCTTTCCAGAGCCTTCCGTAAGAACTGAGCTCAGCTGCTTGCCTGCCCTTTTTCCTTTGCAGTAGCACTAGAAGTTGCTTGCTGTGAACCCACCTGTGAAAGGCTCAGCAGGGCTGTGGGAGGTGCTCAGGGCACAGCATTACAGAATGTTAGGGGTTGGGGATCTCCAGAGAGCATCCAGCCCAACCCCCTGCCAGAGTAGCAGCACCCAGGGCAGGGCACACAGGAACACAGCCAGAGGGGTTTGCAGTGCCTGCAGAGAAGGAGACTCCACAGCCTCTCTGGGCAGCCTGCTCCAGGCCTCTGATACCCTCACAGGCAAAAAGCTTCCCCTCCTGTTCCCCTGGCACCTCCTCTGCTCCAGCTTGCCCCCAGTGCCCCCTGTGCTGCCCTTGGCCACCCCTGAGCAGAGCCTGGCTGCGTCCTCCTGACACTGCCCTGCACATCTTTAGCACAGCACTGAGGGCAGCCCTCAGGCTCCTCTGCTGCCAGCTGCCAGCCCCAGCTCCCTCAGCCTGGCCTCACAGGAGATATTCACTGCCTGCAGCAGCTCTGTGCCTCTGGCCTGGACTCTCTCAAGCACTTCCCTGAGTTCTTTCTTGACCTGAGGGGCCCAGAACTGGACACAAGATTCCAGCTGCGGCCTCATCAGGGCAGAGCAGAGGGGCAGGAGAACCTCTCTGGACCTACTCACCACAGCCCTTCTAAGCCAGCCCAGGATGCCCTCGGTCTTCTTGGCCACAAGGGCACATTACTGGCTCATGGGCATCCTTCTGCCCACCAGCACCCCCAAGTCCCTTTCCCCTTCACTGCTCTTCAAAGGTCAGTCCCCAACCTGTCCTGATCCATGAGAAACTTTCCACAACCCTTGCTAGAAGTGTGGACACCTTCTCCTGGGGCACTGTTTCTAACACTTGTTGGGTCAGACTGTGATACAGCACCTACCAGGCAGCTGTTTCCTTGCAGCCAGGCTTACCTGCCCCCAGCAATTGCTGTTTATTCAGAAAAGAATTCCAGTGCCATTATTTTGTCCCTACTGCCTTAGATTTTCCTGGAGATAGGCAAAATTCCAGCAGCCAAACACTCTGGCATACCTAGATACGGTTTTGAGAAAGCCTTTTTGGCACTTGCACAGCCTCCTGTTCCTGGGCAGAGCTGGGAGCTAATTGGGTGTGTAATTACCTCCTGTTAGACATTTCAGCAGCTGATTTTCTTTTTTTTTTTCTGAGTACCAAGGAACCTTCTGGATATTAATGTTCTGCTTCTATCCTAGTAACCAGCTGAAATAGTCCCTCCTCCCTGTTTTTTTTACACTGGTTGAATGATGCATGTGACATGAGGGTTTTGAGAGTGGTTAGTATATAGCAAAGACTGTTCCAGTCTCTGTTTTTCATGATTCACAGCATCACAGGGTGTTAGGAGTTGGAAGGGACCTCTGGAGAGCTTTGGGTCCAACCCCCCTGCCAGAGAGGGGGCAGAGAATCCAGTGCAGGTGGCACAGGAACACATCTAGACAGGGCTGGAAAGGCTCCAGAGAAGGAGACTCCACAACCTCTCTGGGCAGCCTGTGCCAGGGCTCTGCCACCCTGGCAGAATTTCTTCCTCATGTTGAGGTGGAACTTCCTGTGCTGCAGTTTCCATCCCTTGCCCCTTGTGCTATCCCAGGGCACAAGTGAGCAGAGCCTGTCCTTGTCCCTTCCTTCCTGCCCCCCAGCCCTCAGCTATTTATAGACATTGATTAAATCCCCTCTCAGCCTTCTCCTCTCCAGACTAAGCAGCCCCAGGGCTCTCAGCCTCTCCTCACCAGGCAGTGCTGCAGTCCCTTTAGCATCCTTACAGCCTTCCCTTGGACTCTCTCTAGCAGATCCCTGTCCCTCCTGAACTGGGGAGCCCAGAACTGGATGCAGTATTCCAGGTGGGGACTCAGCAGGCCAGAGTAGAGGGGGAGGGTTGAAACTTAAATCCTCTCAACAGATTGCACTGAGGATCACATTTTTCTGTGGTTTTGCCAGGATGACTGAAAAGCCAAATGAAGTGAACTCAAAACTGTTGTTGTCATTCCTCTGTCTGGCAGCTCTGTCTTTTCTGGGCCTGGCTGGCTGGGAGTTTGCTTCAGAAAGGAGCAGGACTAATAGTCAGCTCATGGAAGTCATAGATTCATAGAATGGTTTATGTTGGAAGGGGCCTCAAAGATCATCTAGTTCCAACCCCCCTACCATGGGCAGGGGCACCTCCAACCAGCCCAGGTTGCTCAAGGTCTCATCCAGCCTGGCCTTGAACACCTTCAGGGAGGTTGTGGAGCACAGAATCACCCAGTGTGATCTCTGCCAGTGTCTCACCACCTTCACTCTAAAGAATTTCTTCCTCCTCTCCAGTCTCAATCTACTCTCCTCAATCTTCAATCCATTCCCTCTCATCCTATCACTCCCAGCCCTTGTCAAAAGTCCCTTCCTGGCTTTCTTGTAGTCCCCTTCACATCCTGTCATGCTGCTCTAAGATCTCCCTGGAGCCTTCTCCAGGCAGAACAACCCCTCAGCAGCCCTCCAACGATGACAGCATTTATTGAGTATGAGCTTTAGGTGTTGCAAAGCCAGTTCCAACCTGCAGCCTGTTTCTCTAACTGCAGATAGCTTAAAGATAACTTAAAGAACTGTTAGGGCACAGCATCCAATCCTGGGTGACTTCATGATTCAGCTGATGAAGGATTGCAGATTTGCTCCACCTTTTGAGTTACTTTTTTAAAGGAGGATTGTTGAGACTCAGTTCTGAGGGAACTCATCAGCTCCTGGCAGATTTTGGTGCTGTTAGCTGTGTGGAAAATTTTCCAATTTGCCCTATTATGTCTTTTTTTCCTGTAGAACTTTTCCAGACAGAAAACTCCTAAAGACACAGGAAAGATGCCTACTCTGTCTGTTACCTTACTCAATACTTTGAAACATCCTTTTGGAAGTCACAGAGAGAAATAGGGGTTTGTTTTGTTGTTGCTTCATTTTGGTTGCTTTTTGAACACAAAATTAATTCATCCTGAGGGAAGATTAATCTGGACTGAGAATGTTGGCAGCCAAAGCCCTGTCCTGCTTGAAGGACAGTAGTTCATCTGACAATTCGATTATCATTGGTGCTTTTTACTCTCTCATTAATGAGGGATATTGGCCTTGACAGTACCTGAAGGGGCTGAGGGTGTGCAGCTTGGAGAAGAGAAGGCTCCAGGCAGACCTCAGAGCAGCCCGAAAGGAGCCGAAGGGGCTGCAAGCAGGCTGCAGAAGAACTGTTTGCAAAGGCCTGCAGGGACAGGACAAGGGCAATGGTTTGGAATGAGAGCAGAGCAGCTTGAGATTGGCTGTGAGGAACAAGTTCTGCCCCAGGAAGCTGCTGCAACACTGCAACAGGTTGCCGAGGGAAGTGGAGGAGACTCCATCCCTGGAGACATTTAAGGTGAGGCTCGATGGAGCTCTTAACAACCTGCTCTAGTGGAAGATGTCCCTGCTGAGTGCAGGGGAGTTGGACTGGATGCCCTTTGGGAGGTCCCTTCCATCCCAGACCATTCTATGATCTTCCAGCTTATGTCTTCTAATATGGTACCTGCTCTTATTAAAATGGTTTTATTTTCTTCCTTCCTTCTTACATGTTCTTTGTTTTTTTAAGGCTCTTTGTTTGTTTTCATAGAATCACAGAATCACTAAGGCTGGAAAAGACCTTTAAGGGCATCGAGTCCAACCCTAACCCAACTGCCATGGCACCAAACCATGTCCTGAAGCACCACAGCTGCAGCTTCTTTAACACCTCCATGCAGCCTGTTCTGCAGTCTCATTGTGCAGAACTTCTTCCTGGTGTCCAGCCTAACTCTGCCCTGCTCCAGTGTCAAACCATTGCCTCTAGTCCTGTCACTCAAGCCCTTCTAAATGGTCCCTCCCCAACCTTACTGTAGATCCCCTTCAGATGCTGAAATGTAGCTCTAAGGTCTCCCTGCAGCCTTTTCTTCTCCAGGCTGACCAGCCCAAATTCTTTCAGCCTGGCTTCATAGCAGAGCTGCTCCAGCCCTCTGGTCATCTTCGTGGCCCACTCTGGACCCTCTCCAGCAGGTCCATGTCTCTCTTGTGTTAGGGGCTTCAGAGCTGGACACGCTGCTCCAGGTGAGGTCTCTCCAGAGCAGAGTGGCAGAATCACCTCTCCTGTCCTGCTGGCCACATTTGATGCAGCCCAGGCTGCCATTGGCCTACTGGGTTGCAAGTGCCCATTGCTGGCTCAGGGGCAGTTTCTTACCCACCAGCTCCACCAAGTCCTTTTCTGCAGGGCTGCTCTCAATCTGATCATCTCCCAGCCAGGACGGGTACCTAGGATTGCCCTGACCTTGCTGCGGGACCTTGCATTTTGCCTTGTTGAAACTCATGTTTGTTTGTTGCTCAGGGTTCCAGATGAATGCATCTTCTTGGCCAATGTTTCTCTTAAGAACTCTGAATGGAGCTGAAATGGCACCCACAGCATTCTTTAAGAAGGTAAGAAGAGAGGGACTGCAGGTAAACAATTCTCACCTGGTCCCTGGTGACATTGCTTAATGAGGATGCCAGGATTTGACCCTGGTGTCTGCAGCAGCAGAAGGTAAGAATGGCATTGGACAAGCTACTAAGAGAGACAAGGAGTGATCTGCTTCTGGAAAGCTACCAAGACAGACAAGGAATGATCCAGGGATCAGTGCTGGACCCATCAGTATCTTCATTGATGATCTGGATGAGGGAATTGAGTCTCCCCTCAGTAAGTTTGCAGATGACACCAATTTGGAAGCAGGTGAGGATCTGTTAGAGGGTAGGAGGGCACTGCAGTGGGGCTTGCACAGGCTGGACAGATGGGCACAGTCCAGTGCCAGAGGTTTTAACCAGTCCAAGTGCCAGGTTCTGCACTTTGGCCACAACCCCAGGCAGTGCTACAGGCTGGGGACAGAGTGTCTGGAGAGCAGCCAGGCAGAGAGGCACCTGGGGGGTGTGGGCAGATAGTAGCTGAACATGAGCCAGCAGTGTGCCCAGGTGGGCAGCAGAGCCAATGGCATCCTGGCCTGGATCAGGAACAGTGTGGCCAGCAGGACCAGGGAGGTTCTTCTGCCCCTGGACTCAGCACTGGTCAGGCCACAGCTTGAGTGCTGTGTCCAGTTCTGGGCCCCTCAATTCAAGAGAAATGTTGAGGTGCTGGAAGGTGTCCAGAGAAGAGCAGCAAGGCTGGTGAGGGGCCTGGAGCACAGCCCTGTGAGGAGAGGCTGAGGGAGCTGGGGGTGTGCAGCCTGCAGAAGAGGAGGCTCAGGGCAGACCTCATTGCTGTCTACAGCTATCTGAAGGGAGGTTGTAGCCAGGTGGGGTTGGGCTCTGTTCCCAGGCACCCAGGGACACAGTCTGAAGCTGTGCCAGGGGAGGTCTAGGCTGGATGTTAGGAAGAAGTTGTTGACAGAGAGAGTGATTGGCATTGGAATGGGCTGCCCAGGGAGGTGGTGGAGTCCCCATCCCTGGAGGTGTTTAAGAGGAGGCTGCATGAGGCACTTACTGCCATGGATTAGTTAATTAGAAGGGTTAGGTGATAGGTTGGACTGAATGATCCCAGAGGTCTTTTCCATCCTGCTTAATTCTGTGATTCTGTGATCTCCTTCTGGAAAGCTACCAAGACAAGAAGTGATCTGCTTCTAGTCCACTGAGATGGACTGGAAGCAGAGTTGAGACTTTGAAGTGTGGTGGTATTTTCTGGAAAATGTGGTGAGGAAATGTTGAAAGCAGCAGCAGAAGCTGCTGAGGTTTTACAACCTGATTCCTGAGTAGGTTACTGTGAAAAATGGAAAATGAGACAAAGACAACAGTGATGGTAAAATGACTTGATTCATTTACTTTTTGTCAAGGTGGTAAAACTCTCCTGACACTTTGAGTGACTTCAGTTTTGATACTGAGAATCATGGAGGCAGAGAATGGTTTGCATTGGAAAAGACCTCCAAAGGACATCCAGTCCAACTCCATCCTCCTCTAGAGCAGGTTGCTCACAGCCTTGCCCAGCCTCACCTTCAACACCTCCAGGGATGGTTCCTCAATCACCTCCCTGGGCAACCTGTTGCAGTGTTGCAGCAGCCTCCTGGTGCAGAACTTGTTCCTCACAGCCAATCTCAAGCTGCTCTGCTCTCATTTCAAACCATTGCCCTCATCCTGTCCCTGCAGGCCTTTGCAAACAGTCCCTCTGCAGCCTGCTTGCAGCCCCTTCAGGTCCCACCAGGCTGCTCTTAGGTCTGCCTGGAGCCTTCTTTTCTGCAGGCTGCACACCCCCAGCTCCCTCAGCCTGGCCTTGCAGGACACTGATGAGTCTGCCAGCAAACCAGATGTTGGGTTCAGCCCTACAACCACACTGCTTGCTCCTTACCTTCATTGTATCATTTTTTTCTCTAAGATCCTTTCTGTTGGGCATGATGAGTGGCACTTCCCTCTGCTAGCCTCCCAGCACAGCTGAGATGGTACAGTGAGTCACAGAATGGTCTGGCTTGGAAGGGACCTCCAAAGCTCATCCAGTCCAACCCCCTTTGCAGTCAGCAGGGACATCCTTGGCTAGAGCAGGTTACCCAGAGCCCTGTCAAGCCTCACTTTGAATATGTCCAGAGCTGAGGGCCCAACCACCTCCCCAGGCAACCTGTTGCAGTGTTTCAGCACTCTCATGGTAAAGAACATCCTGAAGCTGAGGTGGTAATTTGGGCTCCCCCGGGTCACAACTGCTTCTGTGTGGCTACCCTTACGCTGCTCACATTGACTTCAGTTTTGTTTTGCTTTTGTCCACTTGGAATTGGTCTCAGGCCAGTGGAGTGAACAGAGGCCTATAAATAATGTCCAATGCTAATGAATTTTTCATGGATTAATTGGGAGGTGAAGCTTTTACCAGACAGTTATCAGTCTCCAGAAATATCTGTTCTCTGCAAGCCTCCCCTGCTTTATTAGCAGGTTATAATTTCATTTTAGTGCCTGTGCTGTCTTGCTGCCCAGACAGTAATGGATGGGATGCAGCCACTGCCTGATGTAAATACTTCTAGCTGGGTCTTACAATCATGGAGAGTTTTGCTAATTATCCCAGCTCTGTTTGAGGGAAGAAGCTTTTTATTTTGCAGAACTTTTATATTACAGAAGAGAAAAGCAAATTTGAGATGGGAGCAAGTTAGGTAGGGAGAAATGGAATGTGCTGCCCGGGGAGGCAGTGGAGTCCCCATCCCTGGAGGTGTTTAAGAGGAGGCTGCATGAGGCACTTGGTGCCATGGGTTAGTTAATTAGAAAGGTTAGGTGGTAGGTTGGACTGGATGATCCCAGAGGCCTTTTCCATCCTGCTTAATTCTGTGATTCTGTGAAATTCAAAAAGGGCAAGGGCAGAGTCTTGGACCTGGGAAACAACAACCCCATGGAGCAGGGTGGATTGGAGAGCAGTGAAGGGGAAAGAGACCTGGGGATGCAGGTGGGCAGAAGGATGCCCATGAGCCAGCAATGTGCCCTTGTGGCCAAGAAGACCAAGAGCATCCTGGACTGGGTTAGAAGGGCTGTGGTGAGTAGGTCCAGAGAGGTTCTCCTGCCCCTCTGCTCTGCCCTGCTGAGGCCACAGCTGGAATCTTGTGTCCAGTTCTGGGCCCCTCGGGTCAAGAAAGAACTCAGGGAAGTGCTTGAGAGAGTCCAGCCCAGAGGCACAGAGCTGCTGCAGGCAGTGAACATCTCCTGTGAGGCCAGGCTGAGGGAGCTGGGGGCTGGGAGCTGGCAGCAGAGGAGCCTGAGGGCTGCCCTCAGTGCTGTGCTAAAGATGTGCAGGGCAGTGTCAGGAGGACACAGCCAGGCTCTGCTCAGGGGTGGCCAAGGGCAGCACAAGGGGCACTGGGGGCAAGCTGGAGCAGAGGAGGTACCAGGGGAACAGGAGGGGAAGCTTTTTGCCTGTGAAGGTGTCAGAGGCCTGGAGCAGGCTTCCCAGAGAGGCTGTGGAGTCTCCTTCTCTGCAGGCATTGCAAACCCCCCTGGCTGTGTTGCTGTGTGCCCTGCCCTGGGTGCTGCTACTCTGGCAGGGGGTTGGGCTGGATGCTCTCTGGAGCTCCCTTCCAGCCCCTCCCACTCTGTGATTCTGTGTAAGTTTCCTTTGTTGTCTGCTATAACTTTCTGAAGGCAATGAGTGTATATATCCCCAGGGATGGTGGAGTCACCCAGCCTGGATGTGTGTAAGGGTGGTTTGGATGTGGTGCTTGTGGTATGTTTTAAGGTGAATCTTGTAGAGCAGGGTTCTAGGCTGGACTTGGTGATCCTGAGGGGCTTTGCCAACCTACATGTTTCTGTGATGCTGTGATCAGCAGTAGGGCTGGTGAGGCCAAATGGAGCTTTTCCTTTATTTATATGTATCAAGAGGTGACAGAAACAGAACCTTCTGCTACTCTGCCCTTTGCAGGAGCCACCAAAACCTGTGCCAAACTGCTTCAAGGTTGGAATGAAGCTGGAAGCTATAGACAGGAAGAACCCCTACATGATCTGCCCAGCCACCATCGGAGATGTGAAAGGAGATGAAGTTTTTGTTACGTTTGATGGCTGGAGAGGAGCATTTGACTACTGGTGCAGATGTGACTCCCGGGATATTTTCCCTGTTGGATGGTGCAGCCTGACAGGAGATGCATTACAACCACCAGGGAACAATGGTAAGATGACTAATAATATTGCTTAATTATTTTTTTTCCTCCCCCCCACCTCCTTTCCCTCAATTAGAGTAGAATTTTAGAACCCAGCTGGCTGTATGCTGATAAGGCTGAAAGGTTTGATTTGTGAGCAGCTGAGGAAGCTGAAAATGCTGCTGGGTTCTCTTTTCTGTGGTCTGAAGCTAATAGGAATAGTTTCTGGGAAACATTTTTGGTCTGTTCACATGAGCTCTGTGAACATGTTTTGTTTAATCCGATTAGGGGGGGCTTTTGATCATGTTTAATTGTTTATGTCTTTGTGAAGAGGCTCCCGAGTGAAACTTGAGTTTGCTGTTTGTGTTACAGATGGGTAAAGGCTGCTGCTTGCTGGCAGGGATGCATTGGTGCTTGCAGCACCTTCTGTTAAGTTAACTGCTAGGAAAGCAAAGGAGTCTTTGCTTCTGTGATGGTCTGACTGTGGTTAGTGGTTCTTCCTTCACACATCCTGTCCTGAAGCTGCCTGTTCTGAATGCTTGAGCATCCTCATGCCTTGAAGGATGTAGGCAGATAGGGCTAGAGAGTCCCTTTAACTGATAGCCACTGTGCTTTGTAGTGTCCAGCTAGCAGCAGAGGAGAGGAATGGGATAAGGAGGGATAGCCCAGAATGTAATCCCTCTGCTGCTCTGGGGGTTCTCTGTTTCTGTTAATCACAGAAACATGCAGGCTGGCAGAGCTCCTCAGGATCACCAAGTCCAACCTAGAACTCTACTCTACAAGACTCACTTTGAACCATATCCCCAAGCACTACATCCAAACCACCCTGAAACACGTCCAGGCTGGGTGACTCCACCACCTCCCTGGGCAGCTCATTCTGTAGTGTAAGACTTCTCTGTCAAACTGTTTGAGGTCCTCTGCCCTCACTCCCTTCAGATTTGACAGGAATCATGAAATGGGTTGGATTGGAAGGGACCTACAAAGGTCATCCAGTCCAGCCCTTCTGCAGTCAGAGCAGGTTGCTCAGAGCCTTGTCCCAGCCTGACCTTGAATATCTACAGGGATGGGACCTCAACTACCTCCCTGGGCAACCTGTTCCACCACTCTCATGGTGCAGGACTTGTTCTTAACAGGCAATCTAAAGGCACTGCAAAAGGTTACCCTGCAAAGTAGCTGAGACTTCATCCATGGACTTATCCAAGGTGAGGCTGGACAAGGCTGTGAGCAGCCTGCTCTAGTGGAGGATGTCCCTGCTGAGTGCAGGGGGGTTGGACTGGATGCCCTTTGGGAGGTCCCTTCCAACCCAACCCATTCTATGATGCAATTTTTAGGGCTTCTCTAGATTTGTTACAGAAACCAACAACACTTAAGGCATTAAGAAAGCCTGAAGCAAGATTCTTACAGCCTTGGACTGGAAGCACAAGTGGGATATGCTTTGTTTTTCCCCATCCTGAGCAGGAAGAATTTTGTTCTTTCAGTTTTGCTTCCTGCACATTGTACATACCTGTCAGATTGACACAACTGGGGGAAACATTTTCTGCTCTCAGGGTGTGTTTCTCACTGCTCCGTGACCACTTGCGGGCCATTAAAGAGCTGTGCTAATAGTCCTTTATTAAGGTGTAAATAATAGCTCCAAGGGGAGTGTAATCAGGTCATTGCAGTTCAGAGATGTCATAATGTTGTCAAGGTTTTTCTTTGAATCATATTAACATGGGCCACTGCTCTTAAGGAGGGAAGTATGGCAGAGACTGTATTGGAAGGATGGAAATATTCCAGGGATTGTTCTGGCCTGGTTTTTTTTTTTTCCTGCAGGTTAGTTGAGTATTTCTGCCTGGAATTGCTGCAGTAGGAAGTCTGTGTGGCTGACTGGCTGAGATTGCAGAGGGAATAGAATGAGAAGTGTGCCTGGAGTTTTCTAACCACATTTCCTGAAAGCGTTTCAGTGTCTTAAATCATAGACTCACTAAGGCTGGAAAAGACCTTTCAGATCATCAAGTCCAGCCCTAACCCAGCTGCCATGACACTAAACCATGGCCTGAAGCACCACAGCTGCAGCTTCTTCAACACCTCCTGGCATGGGGACTCCACCACCTTCCTGGGCAGCCTGTGCCAACCCCTCACCACTCTCTCACTAAAGAAGTTCTTCCTCATGTCCAACCTAACCCTCCCCTGGCAGAACTCCATCCATTGCCTCTGGTCCTGTCACTGGGTACTTGGCAGAAGAGACCAACCCCAGCCTCACTCCAGCCTCCTTTCAGGCAGCTGTAGAGAGCAATGAGATCTGCCCTCAGCCTTCTCTTCTGCACACTAAACACCCCCAGCTCCCTCAGCTGCTCCTCAGATGATGCCCTCCAAATCCCTCCCCAGCCTTGCTGCTCTTCTCTGGACACTCTCCAGCCCCTCATTGTCTTTCCTGTGCTGTGCTGCCCAGAACTGAACCCAGTGCTCAAGCTGTGGCCTCAGCAGTGCTGAGTCCAGGGGCACCATCAGAGCAGGTTGCTCAGAGCCTTGTCCCAGCCTGACCTTCAATATCTGCAGGAATGAGACCTCAACTACTTCCCTGGGCAACCTGTTCCACCACCCTCATGGTGCAGAATTTGTTCCTAACAGCCAATCTAAAGGCACTGCAACAGGTTACCCTGGAAGGTAGCTGAGGCCTCATCCATGGACTTATCCAAGGTGAGGCTGGACAAGGTTGCCTCTGCACTGGGTTTGATCCAAGCCAAGGTGCTGTTGGCCTGCTTGGCCACCTGGGCACACTGCTGGCTCATATGCAAACCCAAGCACAGATCAGTAGTTAAAGGACTGTAAAAAAATCCCTCAGATTTTAGTGAAGCAAAACCAAATTCCTAAGCAAGAAAGGAAGCTTTAAATTTCACCCATGTTTAGGACAAGAGTTTCCTGCTGTGAGGTGTATTTTAGGGTCAATTTTAGCCTTTTGAAAGGGAGATATAATGCAGTGAGGGAGATAGTATGAAAGTTAGCGGGTGCTGGTGGGTGAGATGCTGGACAGGAGCCAGCAGTGGGTACTGCCAGCCCAGAAGGCCAATGGCAGCCTGGGCTGCATTCAAACCAGTGTGGCCAGAGATGGAGAGAGGGGGTCCTGCCCCTCTGCTCTGCTCTGGGGAGGCCTCACCAGGATTACTGCATCCAGTTCTAGAGCCCTCAACACAGAAAGGACATAGACCTGATGGAATGGGTCCAGAGGAGGCCACAAAGATGATCAAGGGGTTGGAGCACCTTTGCTATGAGGCCAAGCTGAGGGAGCTGTGGGGTGTATGCAGCCTGGAGAAGAGAAGGTTCCAGGCAGATCAAAGAGCAGCCTGCCAGGACCTGAAGAGGCTGCAAGCAGGCTGCAGAGGGACTGTTTGCAAAGGCCTGCAGGGACAGGATGAGGGCAATGGTTTGAACTGAGAGCAGAGCAGCTTGAGGTTGGCTGTGAGGAACAAGTTCTGCCTCAGGAGGCTGCTGCAACACTGTAGCAGGTCGCCCAGGGAGGGAGTTGAGGAACCATCCCTGGAGATGCTGAAGGTGAGACTGGGCAAGGCTGTGAGCAGCCTGCTGTAGCAGAGGATGTCCCTGCTGAGTGCAGGGGTTTGGACTGGATGCCCTTTGGAGGTCTCTCCCAACCCAATGCATTCTGTGATTCCTTGATTCTGTGGCTTTATTTCCACTCTTTACTGTCTTAGCTAATCAGGATGCCCAGTGAGAATGCAGGACCTGTGTCATGGGAGGTTTTTGAAAGCTTCTTAGAGAGGAGTGAGTTTTGAGGCTTCTTAGATAGGAGTGAATGTGCTCAGACTGGGTNTGGTGGAGTTGCTGTCCCTGGAGGTGTTGAAGCAAAGCCTGGATGGGGCACTTAGTGCCATGGTCTGGTTGATTGGCTAGGGCTGGGTGCTAGGTTGGGCTGGATGAGCTTGGAGGTCTCTTCCAACCTGGGTGATTCTATGGTTCTGTGACTTGGTGTATTCACTCTTCATAGCCATATCTTCTGTAACTCACAGTGGATTCAGGCAGAGAAGTTCAGCAGCTAAGGCACACTTTAGGGAAGGTAAAATGGAGCAGGTAGGTGACGACTTGGCTTGGAGCAGTGTTTGTAGCATTTAGGCTTTAATCTTCATGTTGTTGTTTTATATTATGGTCCTTATCAGAAAATGTGTCTTCAGTGGGCCTGGCTGGATGCCAGGCTGTGTGTACAGTGGTGTGATGCTAGCAGAAGCTGTGCTTAGCTCATGGTGTAATTTGTTTCCTTAGAAACCTCTCTGATGACAGTAGTGTATGTCCTGTGGGGTCTGGCAGGAATGCTTGGTGTTCCCTGAGCCTGCTTGGCCCAGGCTTAATATTTCAGGGATGCTGTAGCTTGTTTCTGCTGTACCTCTTGGTCACTGAAGTGAGCCTTCTGTGTGGAGCAGCACAGGGAGGGGATTCTGCCCCTCCAATCTGCTCTGCTCTGACCTCACCTGCAGCACTGCCTCCAGCACTGTCTCCAGCACTGCCTCCAGCACTGCCTCCAGCAGAAGAGGCAGTTGGAGCTGCTGGAGAGCGTCCAGAGGAGGCCACGGAGATGCTCAGAGGGCTGGAAAAGCTCCCCTGTGGGGACAGGCTGAGAGAGTTGGGGGGGTTCAGCCTGGAGAAGAGAAGGCCCCAGGGAGACCTTAGAGCTGCCTTCCAGTACCTGAACAGGGCTGCAGAGAAGCGAGAAAGGGACTTTTGCCAAGGGCTGGGAGTGCCAGGATGATAGGGAAGCTTGAGGAGGGCAGATTGAGACTGGAGACAAGGAAGAAATTCTTTGCAGTGAGGGTGGTGAGACACTGGCACAGGTTGCCCAGGGAGGTTGTAGATGCCCTCTCCCTGGAAGTGTTCAAGGCCAGGCTGGATGAGGCTCTGGACAGCCTGATCTAGTGTGAAGTGTCCTTGCTCATGACAGGGTGATCTAGTTCCCTGATCTGCTTGGAACTGGATGATCCCTGTGGTCCCTTCCAACCCTGACTGATTCTATGATTCTATGAAGTGCTTTAGAGAGAACTTCTCACTCGAGACCATTGTTCTGGTAAAAGAAGTTGGCAGAGTGATGTCTGTGTGGATCAGCCTGAAGGACCATCTGCTCCAGCAGGCTTTCTCCAGCATTTCATTCTGCATTTGGACCATCTCTTGGGTCCACCTAACTTCTGCTTTTAATATGCTTTAAAAAGGCTTTTAAATTTGATGTCTTTTGGCTGTTTTTCTGTTGGCTCTCTTTCTGGGCCAAACGTTGTTCTTTCTGTTTAACCTCCATAGGCTGTAATTTTTATTTGACTCAGTTGGACCATACAAAGCCGTTGCTGTGCTTAAGAATATTCTTGTGCTGCACTGCAGCCAGTTGTGTCTGAGGCTTGTGACTCAAGTGGATGGCAGATGAGTGGAGATTGTCAGAGCTGCTGTTTCTGTACGCATTCCTTTTACTGTTTAGTCATTACAGGTCAAGAGCAGCTGCTCAGGCAACCTACGTTTTTTTATTGCCTTGCCCATAAAAGAGAGAAAACAAAAGGAACAACTGGGGACAAGCTGAGTGGGAAATCAGAAGTAGTTTCACCTGCAAAGGCTGCTGTCAGAATGGGGAAGCATCTAGCATTCAGGTGTGAGCAGCATCTGGAAAGGGAAGGGTTTCTGTATACCCCTGATCCCCACAAGCCTGAGGAAGCTGGATCTTAAGAGTCATCACAGAATCAGAGAACTGTTGTGCTTGCAAAAGACCTTTAAGGTGATTGAGTCCAACCACTCTCTAACCCTACCGAGCCTTGTGCTAAAGCCTTAGCACCACATCTATGCTTCTGCTAAACACCTCCAGGGACAGAGAGTCAACCACCTCCCTGGGGAGCCTATTCCAGTGTCTGAGAACCCTTTCAGTGAAGAAATTTCCTCTAATATCTAATCTGAGCCTCCCCTGGTACAGTTTAAGGCTGTATCCTTGCATGGAATCTATCTGCTTGGAAGAGAGCTCCAAGCTCATCTAGTCCAAGCCTTGACCCCAGCACTGAAGGGTCAACACCAAACCATGTCCCTAACCACCAGCTCCACAGGGATGGCAAGTCCAACACTACCCTGGGCAGACCATTCCAAGGGTTGAGAAACCTTCCAGTGCAGAAATATTTCCTGGCATCCAACCTGAACCTCCCCTGGGGCAGCTTGGAACCATTTGCTCTGCTCCTGTCCCTTGGCACCAAGCAGCAGAGGCTGCCCCCTCCTTGCTCCACCCTCCCTGCAGGGAGCTGCAGAGAGCAATGAGCTCTGCCCTCAGCCTCCTCTTCTCCAGCCTGAGATAGCTTTGATGGATAGAAGGGATGCAAGAATTAATGAAGAGGGAGCTGCTGTCTATGCTGTACAGGAGAGAATTTGGGTGGCCAAAGGAAAGTGCTGTAGCAGCCTAAATAGAAAGTGCTACTCTCTGGCTTTTATGCTCAGTCCTCTTCCTCCCTTTTTCCTCTGCCTGTCCCCTTCCACACTGTGTGTCCCCTCCTTGCTTCTCTCCCAGCTCAGTGCATTTATTGTCAGGGAGAGCAATCCTCTTTCAATACACTCATCAGCCCCTGGTGTTAAAGGTCTCCTTCAAAAGCTGTCTGCAGCAATAAAGAAGTGGTCCAGGCTCAAGCAGAGATTCAAAAGTCTCTTACTTGTCTGGTTTAGGATATTTTTTGGTTCAGCTTAGTTTTCAGCTGTGTTCCCACTGCTTTCTCTGTGCATTTTTTTTGCCAGGCAAGCTACTGGAGATGGACTTTTCTGTTGTTGATGACGGAATGGTGTCAAAATAGCTGTGCTGTGTTTTCAGCTTGGTTGTACACAAACCTGCAACACCAATATAAACCCAAGGGCTACTCTCTGCATTTGCTGATGAAGCAAAAAGAAGTGTTGAGGGTTTGGGCAGAGATACAGCTGGATCTGTGAAAAGATTCTGTGTTGTTTAAAGGAGACCAAAATACATCAGATAAGCTTCACAAATCTGAAGTTTCATTACAGAAAACAACCCCAACCACTGCCCTGGTACAGTTCTGTGCTGTTGGAGGTTTTCTTTTGCTCTCACTGCACCCAGCTCCTGTTCATGAGCAGCTCACAGGAGTTGGATCATAGAACCATAGAATGGTTTGAGTTGGAGGGGACCTCCAAAGGTCCAATCTCTGCACTCAGCAGAGATGTCCTCCACTGGAGCAGGTTGCTCACAGCCTCATCCAGCCTCACCTTGAATGTTCCTCAACCACCTCCCTGGACAACCTCCTGCAGTGTTGCAGCAGCCTTCTGATGCAGAACTTGTTCCTCACGGCCAATCTCAAGCTGCTCTGCTCTCATTTCAAACCATTACCCTCATCCTGTCCCTGCAGGCCTTTGCAAACAGTCCCTCTGCAGCCTGCTTGCAGCCTCTTCAGGTCCTGGCAGGCTGCTCTGAGGTCTGCCTGGAGCCTTCTCTTCTCTAGGCTGCACACCCCCAGCTCCCTCAGCCTGGCCTCATAGCAAAGGTGCTTCAACCCCTTGATTATATTTGTGGCCTCCTCTGGACCTGTTCCATCAGGTCCATGCCCTTGCTGTGCTGAGGGCTCCAGAGCTGGACACAGTCCTGCAGGTGAGGTCTCCCCGATTACTATCTCTCAGCTGCCTTCTAAGTAGAAGCAATGGGAGCAGTGCTAGGCAGGGGCAGTGTTAGTACAGATCCTGCAGCTTCTGTGTGGCTCTCTTGCAGAATGGAGACATAAGGACATAAATTTTTATAATCCTTGGCAGGAAGCTGTTGTGAGAAATTGCTAATCTTTTCCACCTCCATTGCCAGTTGTCAAAACTGTCTTGGTAATAACTTACTGTATTAAAGGAGGTTAATTTGATAGTTGAAATCCCAGGCTGAAGCTCAGGAGGTGGATTTCCATTACTTCTGCTGTGGAGTGCTCACAGGGATTTAGGGTAAATTCTTAAACCTCTTTGCCTCTTTTTTATTTTTTTTTAATCTGTGCATGGGACAGGTTTTGCTATTGTCAGAAGAAAATTCAGCTTGCACTTGGGGAGGGGCGTAGGAGAAATGCTGCAGTACAAATGGAATCACTTCTGTCTTGAAAGCCATCCTGAAGGTGTGGGGCTGGCTGCTCCTGTGCTGCTGCTCTCCTACCCAGTGCTGTGCTGCCCAGCACACAGCTGCCCTCATCACCATATCCAAGGGCTGCAGAGCAAAGGGAGAAGAGAAGAATTTCAGAAAGATGTTGAGGTGCTGGAACTTCCTCACATCTAGGTTGAATCTCCTCATTTCTGGCTTTGTTCCACCACCCCCCCCCCCCCCAGTCCTATCACTACCTGACAGCCTAAAAAGTCCCTCCCCAGCTTTCTCATGGCCCCCTGCAGATCCCGAGGTGCTTTCCCAACCTGACCGTGTCAGTGATGCTGCGAAGATGGTCGCTTACAGCCTGCACTAGCATGACTCTAACCAGAGCTCTGTGAGCCTGCAGAACACCATTTCAGTTGGTGCCATTGCTGTGGCCAGGGATGTTTGTTTAACACCATCCAGGCTGCCCTTCAGCTCTTGGTACCGATTTTGGCTGTGAGAGACTGAGGGAGTGCATCCCACTCCTGAGACAGGAGCTGTGCCTCTGTGTGTGCAGCAGAGCAAGAGCCACGAGCGGCTCGGTTCTGTCTGTGCAGATGAGAAGGTCTTTGTGATGCAAAGCAGCATCCTGGAAAGGCAAATGTGCCTTTATTTTTATTTTTTTTGGGGGGGGGGCCGAAGTGTTGTAAATATCCCAGCTAAACACTGCAGTAATTGCAAGCAGAGCTTGGCATTTTGCCTCCCTATTCTCTTCATCCTTGGATTTTTAACAAGTTCTCAGGAGGCTACTAAAAGGTCTGAGTTTTGGGAACATGTGGCCTGCTGGGGACAGCTCTGGAGGCAGATGCAGCTCTTTTTTTTTCTTTCTTCCCCCCCCCCGTTTTTTTTTTCCTTCTCTTTTTTTTTTTTCCCTTTTTTTTTCTTTTTTTGTCTTTTTAAATCTTANTCCTCTTCTTTGTTTTTTCCTCTTTTTTCCTCTTTTTAATCTTTTTTCTCTTTTACTCTTTTTCTCTTTTTTCTCCTTTTTTAATCTTTTTTTCTTCTTTCTTTTTTATATTTTTCTCTTTTCTTTCCTCTTTTTTTCTCTTTACATATATTTTCTCTTTTTTCTTCTTACTTTTCCCTCTTTTCTCTCTTTTTCTTCCTCTTTTCTAGTTTTTTTTCTCCTTTTTTTGTCCCCTCATTTTTTCTCTCTTGGTTTTTTTTTTTCCTTTTTTTTTTTTTCTTTCTTTTCTTTGTCTTTTTTTTTTGCATAGCTTTTCATTTCCCTCCAGATCCTGTGACCCAGCCTAACCTTTGGTGTGCCTCTGAAGGCTGGGGTGAAGGAAGTATGAGCAGGTGACTGATGACCACTGTCATTACAGCAGGCAGACAATATGGGAATTGCTTTAGCAGTCTCCCATTCCCTCCTGCTCCCCCCCATCCCTCTCTTAAATCAACAAATGCAAATAGCAGCCTCCTCATTTGCTGCTATCTCTGGGCAGCATGGGCTTTGTTGCAGGCCTGCCTATTGGAAACAGCTGCTTGAGCCCTAGGCAGAAGGAAAGAATACCAAGTGAGACCTGACACCCCCCTTAATGGTTAATGCTGCTAACATTGGCTCCTCTGGCGTGCACAGGTAGGAGGATGCTGAGATGAGGGTACTGGATGCATGTGGTTCAAGAGGGCAGCCTGAAGTGCTTGGAGCTGTTCAGGTTCTTACTCTTTTGTCTGCTAAATGTCCTTCTGGAAGGGAGCAAGGATAGTTCTGAAGCCCCTATTACAAGAGGGCTATGGAGGTGCTGGAAGGTGTCCAGAGAAGGGCCATGAGGATGCTCAGAGAGCTCTGCTGTGAGAAGAGACTGAGGGAGTTGGGGCTGTTGAGTCTGCAGAGGAGAAGGCTCCCAGGTGACCTTCTTGTGGCCTTGCAGTATCTGAAAGGGGCTACAAGAAAGCTGGGGAGGGACTTTTTAGGCTGTCAGGTAGTGATAGGGCTAGGGGGATGGAACAAGGCTGGAAATGGGGAGATTCAGCCTGGATGTTAGGAAGAAGTCGTTCAGCATGAGGGTGGTGAGAGCCTGGTAGGGGTTGCCCAGGGAGGTGGTAGAAGCCTCATTCCTGGAGGTGTTTAAGGCCAGGCTGGATGAGGCTGTGGACAGCCTGATCTAGTGTGAGGTGTCCCTGCCCATGGCAGGGGTGTTGGGACTGGCTGATCTTTGTGGTCCCTTCCAACCCTGACTGATTCTATGGTTCTGTGGTTGTATGATTTTGTAGTTGTATGATTCTGTGGTAGCCCAGTGTCCCCAAATGCATCCCTGTGCTCCTAGAGCCTGTTGCCACTGCACTTAGTTGCGTGTTTAACCTTAGCTGTGTCTCTGCTGCAGGAGAGCAGGAAAGCATTTGCCTGATTTCAGCGTGGGCAAGAGGCACAAAGAGTTGGCGAGGAGGCAACATTGCTCTATGAGGCTGTGGCAGCTGAGTTACAGAGGGAGTTGTGTGGCACAAACCAGTAAAACCAGCTGCATTTTCTAAGTGGCATACAGGACACAAGGTGCAGGGCAGCAGCCAGTTGATGTGGATTTGCTTTCCAGGCACACAGCTTCATGCAAGTTGGCATTCTGGAATTTGGAAACACCAGAATGGTGCAGTGCCAGCACTTGGTTACAGTTGTGTTCATTTTGCCTTAAGATTTTGCACATGAGGAGAAGTTTTGGCAGGCAGAAATAAAAGGAAAGGGATTGCCTCACAGCTAGGAGGTCCTTTGGGGATACCTAGGGGTATGATGTCTCTATTTGATTTGTTAGGATTGCAACCAGCCCTCATGAGGAGACCTCTGAGCTGCCAGTGAAGGATTAGCGACCAAATCAGACAAATAGCAAAAAATGGAAATGCTCTTGCAGCTTTACAGATGTGTCAGTGGTGCTTGTCTTGTGCAAGAAGTCTGTTTGCAGCCTGCATTTCATCTTACTGTGACATTTCTACTGCAAATGCTTAGTAACAGAAAGCTCCTGGATAAAAATGCAGAGTTAAAGCAGCAGTTGTAAAGCTAAGTGCTGGACTGTTAGGGTGAATATCACTTGTAGAGCTAGACATTAAAACTGTTAAACAATCTTTAAGTATGTTCTTCTCCCAAGATTTGATGTGATCAGGGGCTGGAGCAGTTCTGCTATGGGGACAGGCTGAGGGAGCTGGAGGTGTGCAGCCTGGAGAAGGCTGCAGACAGACCTCAGAGCAGCCTGCCAGGAGCTGAAGGGGCTGCAAGCAGGCTGCAGAGGGACTGTTTGCAAAGGCCTGCAGGGACGGGATGAGGGCAATGGAGTGCCTGGAGATGTTGAAGGTGAGGCTGGGCAAGGTGGTGAGCAGCCTGCTCTAGTGGAGGAAAGCATCCCTGAAGGTGTTCCAGGTCAGGCTTAAGCAAGCTCTGAACAACCTGGCTGAGTGCAGGGGGATTGGACTGGATGCCCTTTGGAGCTCTCTTCCAACCCAGTGATTCTGTGGGAGTTTTATTTTGTGTTCTATTTGCTTATCAATATTCTAAGAGAATCAATATTCCAAATTAATAAAAACTCCAGGAAATTACCTATCGGCTGCCCCCTCTGCTCCACTGGGCTGCAACAGGGATTTGAATGAGGCACTGATGGCTGATCTGAATGGGATGGGATGCAGGAGGGACCTGGAGAGGTGGACTGTGGATCTGTGAAAAGATTCTGTGTTGTTTAAAGTAGCCCAGAATAAATCAGGTAAGTGTTGGAATTCTTCAGTTTCATTACAGAAAAGACCCCCAACTGCTGCCCTGGTACAGTTCCATGCTGCTGGAGGTTTTTTTGCTCTCAGGGCAGCCAGATTCTGTTCATGAGCAGCTCACAGGAGATGGATCAGGGAGAATCATAGAACCATAGAATGGTTTGGTTTGGAAGGGACATCCAAAGAGCATCCAGGTCAACCCTCCTGCAGTCGGCCAGGTCGCTCAGAGCCTCCTTAAGCCTCATGTTGAGCATCTCCAGGGATGGTTTCTCAGCTCCCTCCCTGGGCAGCCTCCTGGGGCAGAACTTGTTCCTCACAGCCAATCTCAAGCTGCTCTGCTCTCATTTCAAACCATTGTCCTCAGCCTGACCCTGCAGGCCTTTGCAAACAGTCTCTCTGCAGACTGCTTGCAGCCCCTTCCGATCCTGGCAGGCTGCTCTGAGGTCTGCCTGCAGCCTTCTCTGGGCTACAAACACCTCCAGCTCCCTCAGCCTGTCCTCACAGCAGAGGTGCTCCAGACCCCTGATGATTTTTGTGGCCTCCTCTGGACCCATTCTATCAGGTCCATGTCCTTGCTATGTTGGGGGCTCCAGAGCTGGATGCAGTCCTCCAGGTGAGGTCTCAGCAGAGCAGAGGGGCAGGATCCCCTCTCTCCATCTCTGGCCACGCTGCTGTTGCTGAGCCTGTTGGGTATTTTGTCTGCTCTCAGTTTCTGCTCTTTCTTGGGATGATTTTCTTCAGCACTCTGAGCTGGTTTGCAGCTCCCAGTTAGCATCCCTTGTCCTTGTGCAGACTGCTCTGAGAGCAGAGCTGATGTCTCCTGGGCTGTAGGACTGGTGCAGCGTTTTGAAGGTTTTGCTGAATGGCTCTTCAGTAGCTTACTGTAGTTAACTGCTGGGAAGCATCAGTCAGGTGAGTGCCTTAGTTCTTTATGGTTTTTATCTGAATGCATTTCTCATAGGCAAGTCCCTTTAAAAGAATGGGTACAGAGATTTCTCCTCTTGGATTTTAATGAAGTTTGTTTCATGACATCCACCAAGTATCCAAATCTATTTATTTTATGATGTAAACAGTACACTGCATTTTAATTTCTTTGTTTTCAGCCTCTGTTAGAAAAATTGCTTTTCCATCATTCATTTTGAGGTTTGTTGTTGTTTTTGTTGTTTTTTTTTTCTGCCTCCCCTTTCCCTTTTGTTTTTGTATTGTGGTTTGTTTTTTCTTTTTTTTTTTTGTTTTTTTCCTTTTCCTTCTCTCAGTTTCCATTCCAAAGAGCAGTGCCAAAATCCAACCTTCCCCTTCCAAAGCCACCCGACGCTCAATGCAGTCTCCGCAGAAACCTGCTCCTCTACCGGCAGCTCCGCGGGGCAGGAAAGCAGGGCGGGGCAAAGCCCCCGGCCAGGCTGCGGCTCCCAAGAAGGGCAGGGCTCCTAAAACCATTCCCCTGACAAAAAGCACCTCCCACCCTGACAGCCTTAAAACAAGGAAAAAAAGTTTAAAACCTGGAAAAAAGGTTAGTTCACATCTACTACTTTTACTTTGTATTGCAGCATTTGCTAGTGACATCTTCTCCTCCTCCTCCTTCCCCCTCTTCTCCTCCTCCTTCCCCCTCTTCTCCTCCTCCTTCCCCCGCTTCTCACACTTTTCCCCCCCTTCNCTAGTGACATCTTCTCCTCCTCCTCCTTCCCCCTCTTCTCCTCCTCCTTCCCCCTCCTCTCCTCCTCCTTACCCCTCTTCTCCTCCTCCTTCCCCCTCTTCTCCTCCTCCTTCCCCCTCTTCTCCTCCTCCTTCCCCCTCTTCTCCTCCTCCTTCCCCCTCTTCTCCTCCTCCTTCCCCCTCTTCTCTTCCTTCTTCTTCTAATTTCTGTCTTCAGCTTTCAGAGCTTTACAGTTTGCAGCAACTGCTTACAAGAAAGAGCTGTTCTCAACACAGTGAGGTTGAACAAGGCCAAGGGCCAGGTCCAGCACTTGGGTCACAACAACCTGAAGCAATGCTGCAGGCTTGGGGCAGAGTGGCTGGAAAGCAGCCTGGATGAAAAGGATCTGGAGATGCTGGTGGACAGGCAGCTGAACATGAGCCAACAGTGTGCCCAGGTGGCCACGAAGGCCAACAGCATCCTAGCCTGGATCACAGCCAGTGTGGGCAGCAAGAGCAGGGCAGTGATGGTGCCCCTGTACAACCCTCACCCTTTGAAGTGTGTTGTGCTGCAGTGTTTTGCATTGTGTAGGTGATAACTTTTACTGTACAACTGAGAACCTCAGAAGCCCAGAATGGCTTCAGCTGGAAGGGAGCTCAGAGCTCATCTGCTCCAACGTCCTCACGCCCAGGGACACTTCTCAGCTAGACTCAGCTGCTCAGGGCCTCATCCGGCCTGGCCTGCAACACTCCCAGCAAGGAGGCAGCCACAGCCTCCCTGGGCAGCCTGTGCCACACTCTCAGCACCCTCACACTCAACAACTTCTTCCTCAGCTCCACTCTAACCCTGCTCTGCCTCAGCTCCAAACCATTCCCCCTTGGCCTGTCTGCAGACCCCCTCAGCCCAAGTCCCTCTGCAGCCTTCCTGCAGGATCCCTTCTGGGAGGCTGGAGAGGGATGAGTGTTGTGTCATTTTTCTCCTTCATTTAGAAGTTTCCTAAGCTTCTCCATGGGGATGAAATGCCTGTGGGTTTTGTTTCCCCTATGTCTCCCCTACTTTGCCCAGTGTTTTTGACTCTGTCATAAGAAGAAATCTCTTTGCACCTCCTTCAGTATTCTTCCACAAGCTCCCTTTGCATAAGAATGCAAGCAATTCCTTCCAGAGGTTCTTGAGGAAGGGCCTTGCTCCACTGTGGATCACAGCCTTCAGTTCGACCCCACAAGCAAAGAGTTTTGAAGCGGTGGTGTTGGCTGTGTGGTGCCAGCCTGTGAGCAGTGCTGTGTGCGGGCAGATGGAGCTGGCAGAGGGCAGGTGGTGACACTGGCAAAGCAGGTGTGCTGGAGCCTGCTGGGAACATGACCTCCCTGCTGAAACAACATGGCTTTGGGGTCACAGATGAGAGCCTCGGCAGGGCAAGCAGAATGTGCTGTGGTTCCAAATCTCCTGCTCCTCTGAAGCAGCAGGGAGGAGTGGCTGAGGGAGTTGGGGCTGTGCAGACTGCAGAGGAGAAGGCTCCCAGGTGATCTTATTGTGGCCTTGCAGTGTCTGAAAGGGGCTACAAGAAAGCTGGGGAGGGACTTTTAGGCTGTCAGGTAGTGATAGGCCTGGGGGGAATGGAACAAAGCTGGAAATGGGTAGACTCAGCCTGGATGTGAGGAAGAAGTTGTTCAGCAGGAGGGTGGTGAGAGCCTGGTAGGGGTTGCCCAGGGAGGTGATGGAAGCTTCATCCCTGGAGGTGTTTAAGGCCAGGCTGGATGAGGCTGTGAACAGCCTGAGCTAGTGTGAGGTGTCCCTGCCCATGGCAGGGGGGTTGGGACTGGCTGATCCTTGTGGTCCCTTCCAACCCTGACTGATTCTATGAACTCACCATGGGGACAGACAACTGCCCCTGCAAGAGTCCCTGCTCCAGAGGGAGCCTTCGAAATGTCAGACCTGAGATCAAAAACTCAAACTTCCCAAGTGCATTTTTTTCCCTCTGTGTGGTAAGGATGGAGAGAGACCTTCCTGGCACCACACAGGCAATTCCTGACAAGTAATCCACGAGTGCTTGGTTCAGTTGCTCACCTGAGCCACTTCATCTCATTCCCAAGGCAATACCAAGCCTTGGCAGTGTGGTCTTTACTGTTCATGGCAGTTGCAGCCAGTGCCAGATTGCTAGGTAGCTTCTCCAGACAAAGCTATCTACTCTCAGCTGCAAGGAGCACAAAAATGTTCTTTAAAGTACCCTAGATTTCACCCCCAAGAAAGTTCATTTGTTCTTTATAGATGTTGTGAAGAAGTTCAGCACAGAGCACTCTTGGGCAGCTCTATCTTTTGATGCCTTTCCGCAGTGGTTTTTTAATATAGTGCTTGGAAAGTTTGCGGCTTCTGAATGTGCAGAGGATGAGGACTGCTAAATAGGCTGCATCAGCAGCAGCATGGCCAGAGATGGAGAGAGGAGGTCCTGCTCTTCTGCTCTGCTCTGCTCTGCTGAGACCTCACCTGCACTGCTGTGTCCAGCTCTAGAGCTCTCAGTACAGCAAGCATATGGACATGATGGAGCAGGTCCAGAGGAGACCACAAAGATGATCAGGGGTTAGAGCAGCTCTGCTATGAGGCCAGGCTGAGGGAGCTGGGGGTGTGCAGCCTAGAGAAGAGAAGGCTCCAGGCAGACCTGAGAGCAGCCTGCCAGGACCTGAAGGGGCTGCAAGCAGGCTGCAGAGGGAGTGTTTGCAGAGGCCTGCAGGGACAGGCTGAGGGCAATGGTTTGAAATGAGAGCAGAGCAGCTTGAGATTGGCTGTGAGGAACAAGTTCTGCACCAGGAGGCTGCTGCAACACTGCAACAGTTTGCCCAGGGAGGGAGTTGAGGAACCATCCCTGGAGATGTTGAAGGTGAGGCTGGACAAGGCTGTGCTCTAGTGGAGGATGTTTCTGCTGAAACCCCTTTCTGTGCAGGGGCTGGGCTGGATGCCCTTTTAGGGGGGGGTCCCTTCCAACACAAACCATTCTGTGGTTCTCTAAATGGAAGAGGGGGGAGGGCTTAGCCTCCCTTAGCAGTCTGACTGAATTTTCACTTCCCTATAGGTAATTTCAGCACCAAATCCTTAGCACTCAAGTAGCCAAGTCTGTGTTGCCTTCAGCAGCATCAAGACTCTGGGTAATGTCTTCTATTCATAGATACTTGGGTATGTAGGGTTGGTAGGTTGGTAAGGGTTGAGTAGGTAGGGTAGGTAGGTAAATTGGTAGGGGTTTGGTAGGTAGGGTAGGTAGGTGGGTTTGGTAGGGGTTTGGTCAGTAGTGTAGGTAGGTTGGTAGGAGTTCGGTAGGTAGGTAGGTTGGTAGAGGTTTGATAGGTAGGTTGGTAGAGTTTTGGTTGGTAGGTAGGTTGGCAGGGATTTGGTAGGTAGGTAGGTTGGTAGGGGTGTGGTAGGCAGATAGGTATGTAGGTTGGTAGGGGTTTTGTAAGTAGGTAGGTTGGTAGGGGTTTGGTAGGTAGGTTGGTAGGGGTTTGGGAGGGTGGGTAGGTAGATTGGTAGGAGTTTGCTAGGGTAGGTAGGTAGGTTGGTAGGGGTTGGGTAGGGTAGGTAGGTAGGTTGGTAGGGGTTGGGTAGGGTAGGTAGGTTGGTAGGGGTTGGGTAGGTAGGTAGGTTGGTAGGGGTTGGGTAGGTAGGTAGGTTGGTAGGGATTTGGTTGGTAGGGTAGGTAGGTAGGTTGG